>APFE030899424.1:0-19460 GCA_000404065.3 Pinus taeda
TAAATCGATAGGTCTTGGACCTAATGAATGACAAGACCAAGCTTCATGACCTTGCCCTAAACCTTCTAGCATGCAGGTGACCATCCCCATCGTATCTAGTGTTCCTTTGGGAACAATATTATTTATTTCAATTAAAAGAAGTTTTTGATAATATGTCTTATTTGGGTTCTTCAACCCGCACTTTTCTTGATATTTTTCACTCCTACGACTTTGATGAACAAAGCTTGCTTTGCAAGTTATTTTTGCATAATATCATGCATGAGTATGTCATCATGAAGATGGTAGTAAGTGTCTTCTCCTATATGGGAGATTTGCAATTGCGGGCCTTCCTTTCATTTATGAGGAACCAAAATGAGTGGCATTTGGCCATGGAATCAGTAGAAGCTCACGAGGAAAGAATATCATTGTGGGTCAGAGCTGAACCAGGGATGGTTTATGAACTAAGACATGAGTTTAAGCTATTCCTAAGCACTCTAGATATTAGGGAACAATCGTCCGTCTATAGGAAAAGGATTGTTAGTATCTACCTTAACCTGTATGCACAAATGAAAAGTTGACCGCTAGTAGGATATCTTAAATGCACCAAGGCCTGTAGCATTGAAATACAAGAAGGGGATCCTTTTGAGTACATAAACTTTTTGGCCGTTGTTACATGGGTGCCTGAGTATGCTCGGATTGTGCAGACATTGGGGGCATTCTGGATTGGGCTCAGATTAAATTTTCCTTTGATTTGGTTACCAGTAGAGGAGTATCAACGGGACTACCACCTATGTGATTATCAAGAAGAATCCTGGTCATGTCAATTGATGGCCATTCAAGGGTACAGAGCTCCGAGTGAAGACATTTCTAGTGCCTACAATTTCACAGACTTGCATTGGGGGTATAGCAGGAGAAACTGAGATTATGAAAGGGGACATGTAGTTGCTTCAGTCGGGGGGAGATGTTGAGTGTGACTTTTTATCTATTTCTTACACCTTCTTTACCCAGTTTTGATCCTTTTATTCTCAAAGCCTATGAACTTTACTTGATTAATTTCCCTTTTTCTCACTTTTATAACCTATTCTACTGTCATGTTATTTTGTCGTATTTTACTGAATAATACGATGCTTTATTCCTTTTTGTGGCTAACTGAGGGAGCATTGAAGAAGTGTTTTGGAAAGCTCTTCTCCTTTTCAGGTGTTTCTTGTGAGAACAAGGTTATGGAGTAGACAAGCAGTGCTAATTAACTATAGAGAAGGGTAGAATAGTTTGTTGTTACACCCTGTATGTTGTTACAGGTTTCTTTTACACATTGGATGTTGTTACAGGTTGTTGTTACACATTGGATGTTGTTACAGGATGTTGTTACACTACGCACTAATACAAAGGTCCAATGTTACACCAAGGGTGTTCTCTTAGTGATTGTCGTAACATCCTGAACTGCTATTCACTCGTAGGATGTTGTTGCACCGGAGCTGGAAAATGTGGGTACTATTCCACATAATAGCTATCAGCAGTAGGAATTGTTTATTTTGGAAGAAACAAACCCAAGAGGTTGCAATCCTAACTAATGTATATTTGTATTTAGAAATAGGTTGTAACTACTTTTGTTTTTTATCAACATGAGAATTGTGAGATTTTGATGACTGATTTGTTTCTAATTTCAGGTATGTAATAACTATAAAGGAATTCGATTTTCCATGTACAGGGATACGACATATAGAAAAGTATTGTTACTCTGCTTCTGTGACTCTGAATTATTTTTAATATTAATCGGCATGGTGATGTTATTGTTTTTCAGCTGATTCGTTAATTACTTTTGTGTTATTCTTGCGCCTTGCTGAGGAGGAAGCCCTCCTCTTTGGTAGGGAATGCAGTGATAGAGGTAGTGTACATTCTAGTTTATCTAATTGATTTATGGTTTCTTGTTGTTGTTGTACAAATTGTGGATTACATTCGCTACTATTCCAATTTACATTATGTTGTTACATTGAGTTAATAAAAAGAATGGTAGTAACCAGCTGGGGTAGATATTAGTCACTATGTGGTGCACCCTTACTTTTATAGTTGTGAAGTTTTATTTAATTCCGTGGAGTGTTTTTATGTCTACATGAATGATTTGATTCAACAATTTGGTTCAGTGACATCTTTTACTATTTTCTCCATTTTCTTATTCTTGGTTGTAGTGTATTGGCACACACAATGCGAACTCCATTGAAACAACAAGACCTACACTAGGTTGACAATTAAATGTTGTAGTCTCGGTAAATTAGGATTGATTAAAACAACAAGACAATTATCTTTTGATATGGTTATGAAAATGTCTCTTCTTAGATTACAATTCATTTTCTATGATCCAATTTAATGATTAGAATCTAGGTTGATTTAGTTTAAATATTTTTTGTGCTCTTCTCAAGTAAAAGGAAGTTCACTGAAGTCTTATCTAAAGGTATGAATCTTGATCAAAGTCTCACAAGGAGACTGAGTATATCATCAGTTGTATAAATATCATGACCTTCAGTGATAAATAATTTCATGAATTCAAAACGTTTCATGAGTATGAAACTGAATGTTTCCTAAAAGACATAATATGAAATACATATTATCTAATCCAAATAACTTTGGAAGCATGCTACATTGATAATCAAAGATTAATATGAGGTCTGAAAAGGAAGACTTATAAAATCTATTAGCCTAAAGGTTGACACTTGAAGTATGCATGAGCATAATAATTTTGTTCATATATATCAAAGATATTTTCCAATAGTTACCAAGACTAGGTCTGCTTCAAATTCCCATAAAATATGGTCTTAGTATTCCTTAAGGGTCTGTGCAAAATTATGGCTAAGAAGACTAAGTCAATAATCTATGGTACAAACTCTGGAATACTACACCTACTATGATATGTCTTATGGAAGATAAGACTTGTGCTAAAATAAAATGAAGAGTGAGTTACCATTCTTATGCTTCCCTGAAGATATTGCATTATAAGCAGGGCATTGAAGTTATCATGGACCTTAAACTGAAAGAAGCCCCGGAAAAATGCATGGGACGGTATACTAGTGACAAGAATGACCGAGTCCTATATAATAAGAAGAATAATTGTAAAATAGGCATAGTCCATATTTAGTCTCTCTCTTGACTACGTCAATCATTTATAGCTAGATAAAGAGAAAGCCAATATAAAATTTCTTGAATAAATTGACATGTGTTGCTTGTATGAGTACTTGAATCTATTCCTTGCACATTGAAATGAAGTTATTTCCACTACTACAATGATTATGGAAAGGAAAAGGTCCTTGATTTATGGATGATAGTGAAGGGATATGTAAAAATTAATTCTAGGGTTCTGACATTTGGTTATAAAAAATATAGGACTTGTAAACCTTGGCAAGAAAAAGAAGAAATCCCTATGGTTTATGGATAAACCCTAAGATTGGATGCTTGCATTGAAATAAGAATCCATATATCCTACAAGGAAGGAATGACATCATGATGATTGTGTGGATGAGGTTGATTTGCAAGTCAGATGTAAGAAGGCTAAGATCAAGAGGGAGCTAACACATTTTCAAAAGATAGTATTTTATATCTCTCTTTCTTGTTTAATACTATTATTGTTTTTTATAGTAGTCTCTTGTCTTTTTATATCTTGCTTGGTTGTGATTGTTCTTACACGCCCTCCTAATGACGATTGCAGGTCCATGATGATTTCTTCCACAGTTGTAGCAACAAATGGAAATAATGGAAAAACAAAGAAAATATAGTGACAATAATACTTGTGTTAGGTTATGCAATTGGAGGGAGCGGATTTTATCTATGTCGAAAAGAAGTCAGTTGTGACTTTCAAGATGAATATGGATAAAATTACTAAGTGAAGGATTACCTCAGTAAGAGGGAGAAGAATATGAATTCAAGAACCTCGTGTATGGTACTCTTGAATTAATGCCTATTTAGAATGACGTTAATCCTTTGTTGAAGATAAGATCATGATTTTGATGATCTATTTATGGTTTGTGTTGAGGACTTCTTTGTCTAGTGTAAGAGGGAGTTTATTGAAGGATCTTTGTCGAGTTCATTACTACCCGGTATTCAAAGTGTGGCATAATCCTGTTGAAATATTTGTTGAGATCCTTCAAAAAATTGGCATGATGGACTGTGAGTCCATGGACACCTTGATGATAAAAAAAATTGAAAAACCTATGAGACTCGATTGTTGACTTGTTTGATCTTACCAATTAAATCGTTCAACTATATGTTTCATGGATTTTTATATTGTAATTGGGATGGATGTTTTGAAGATAGGAAGATCACTTCTACATGTTGTCTTATCCTAGATATCATGGATGAGTATTGTGAAGATCTTTGATTGTTTAACTTGTTGTGAAGCAATTTTCCTTCGAAAGTTGTTTGTAGGATTGTTTGATTAGGTACTAGAATTGGCTATGATATCTCCAAAGTTATGTGAAGCCTTCTAAGAATATTATTTTTCATGATAGGTAAAATCACATTGAGATAAAGCGTCACTATATATGGGATATTGTCCAAAGAGGAGTTGTTAGGCTCGAATATATTTCTATTGATAAGAAGGTTGTTGATGTTTTGACAAATCCACTATCTTGGATTAAGTTTATTTGATTCTTAGAGAATCTTGGAATAGTTAGAATCCCTCTCTTAGAGAGAGGAAGAATTGATTGTATAGAAATAGTAGTCTTCCTTGAGATTAGCTTAGAAACCATGGTTTATGGTTGGAAATATTGTTTTGGTTACTCCCTTGGATCATTGAGTTTGACCGAGAAACCTTATGGTTGGGGTGGTTGGTTCTGAGGCTTAGAAAGATCCCTTAGGTCATTATACTTGACCAAGAGACTAGAAGGCTTGGTTGAGGACACTGATTTTGAGTACTCTCCCTTGGGTCTTGTACCAAGAGACTATATAGTCAGGGGATTTAATATTGAGATCGATATTCCTCCCTTAGGTCATGGAGCTTGACCAAGAGACCCTTGTTTATGGTCAGGGAGATGGACCCTATGTACTCTTTTAGGTTGTTGGGTTTGACTATGATACCATTAGTATAGTTGGAGAGTTTCATCCTGATTAGTCCCTTGATTCATTATGTTTGACTGAGATCATCTAGTCAAGTAGATTGAAGTTGAGTTTTCTCTTTTGGGTCATTAGTTTTGATTGAGAGAACAATGGGATGGTAAAATAAATTCACTTTAATTTTTCTCCTGGATCATTGTGATTGATGAAAAAACCATGTCATATGATTGGAGAGTTTGACCTCATGAACAATATTGATTGGTAAACATGATGTTATGAACCTTTCCTAATGATAAGTCTTATACATATAATTTTATGATCTCTCCCTTAGCTGATTATAGAGGGACCAGTGGTTTGCTCGGGGGGATTTACCTTGTTGGAAAATGATAGCTTTGGTCAGTATTTTAATTAGTAAAATCAAAAGAGAAAAAAATGAATTTTCTACCCCACAAGTGTTCAATTTGGCCACTCAAAGATCAAGTCGGCCTACCCAAGGGACAAACCCCTTCATATGGACAAATCATTATATATTGAGCCTATTTTCTCTCCTCCAAAGTAGAATTTGGATCATATCATGTATCTTTTTTTGTGTGCAAGCATGAGGTACTATATCTCTATGGAACCATGCAACCTGAGGCAATATATTTATGTGGAACCATGCAGACCCGAGGAACTACATTTATATGGAACCTTGCACACACGAAGCATTAAATTCTGATGGAACCATAGGGACCTAAGGCACTATATTTATCTAGAACCATGCAGACCTAAGGCACTATATCTTTGTGGAACCATGCAGACTCGAGGAACATTATCTCTATAGAATAGCGTGAATTATGAGGCTAAGGATAAAGGCTGAAGTTTGGCCTTCTTAGAGACATATGGCATATCTAATTGTAGACCTATTTATGGACATAATTGAATGGATCTTTGAAATGGATATTGGAGGGCTTTTCTGGAACTTGTGCGAGGTCATCTTGTTGGTCAGTATTTTTCTATGTTATCTTGTCAAATATATTATATTTTGATGTACAAATTGGATTGAACTAGGCATTCTCTCATAAGGAAAGGTTGTTGGATTTTTCCCCTTAGAGTGGGGTTTTCCCAAGGTAATATTGTGTCTCTTGTTCACTGTCTTATTGTAATCTTTACTTCTCTATGGATCTTAATTTTAGTGTTTGAAATTTTCAAGTATAACTTCTTAATGATTAGAATACACTAAAGAAGACAAATTATATCATTGGAAGTAGTTGACAGTTTGAAAATTTGTTCTAGTCTTGTTTGCAACTATAAAATCAACACTCCCTCTCTTATCTTCTCTTTTTTGTTTCCATTCTTTTATTTTCCATTCTCTTTCTTTTATTTTTCTTTTTTCCTTTCCCTTCCCTTATTATTTTCTCCTTCTCTGGTAATAATCCATATTTTATTTTATTTATTATTGTTTATTATTTTATTTATATTTTTAATAATTATTATTTATTTTATCTTGTTTTTTTTCCAATCTATGTTTTTTAATGATGTTTTTTATTTTATTTTATTTTCTTCTATTATTTTACTAATATATTGTTAATGTTTATTTATTTTAATTTTTTATAATTTATTTAATTTTTTTTTTTATATTATATTATTATTATTATTATTATTATTATTATTATTATTATTCCTTTGTTTTTCTTATTATTTTTTCTTATTTTATATTATTTTTTTCTTTTTCTTTTCATGTTAATTAGTGTTCTTTATTTTTATTTTTATTTTTCTTATTTTCTTATTTTCCTTTTTCTTATTAGGCCGACTCACTTATTATTTCTTCTCTCCTTCCTTATATTCACTTATATTTATATTTATTCATTCTTCTTCTTCTCTCTTCTCTTGGCAATCACATCCTAATGATGAGTCATGTTTGTGACTTGAAACGTAGACCATAAATGACAACTATGGATTTATTTCTAGAATATCATTCTTCAAATCTCAACCATTGAAATATCCAAACAACAACAAAAACAAACATTGAGCTTCATATTTATAGCCCTCACATATGTTTATATATTAAACAAAAATGAGAAGAGTACCCTCATTTGATTTTTCATCTCCCTAGTTGCTTCATCTAGTCCAAACTGCTTCCATTGCCCTTTGACATGTTATGTTACTTGATTCCAGAAGGTGATCAACCTTTGGTCGAGGATGCAAAGTGGTTATGGTTGGAATTCTCCCTTGGATTCCACATGTATCAAACCAATAAATGACATGATTAGTGTTGTGTACATACCTTTTAAGCAAAGAAACATGAAATATATCATGTTCTTTCATGGTGGGATGTAAGGCCATTCTATATGCCATTGGTCCCACTCTTTCCAAAATTTGAAGTAGTCCACAAAACCTAGGTGCTAACTTAGCACAAGTCCCCACTTTCAGTGAGCTCTCCCTTCAATTTATGCTTGATATTGAGAACTTTTTGTTAATTTTCTTTCAACATGTTAGGTTCAAGAACCACTTTATTCAATGGGTCGTCCCAGCTAATGGGAGTGTTACATTGTTTTCCATACAATGCGTCAAAAGGATTCATCTTCAGTTATTCTTGATACCCATTGTTGTAAGTACATTAAAATAATGGTAGTAGTTCCTCCCACCTTTTTGGTCAATTCCTAACATACATCCTCAGTTTTCTCTCTAAAATTCAATTTACCCTTTCTATTTTACCATCTGTATGAGAAAGATATGTTGTACTAAAAGCTAACTGAGTTCCAAAGCCATCAAACAATGCTTTCCAAAAAATTGATGTAAACTTGGCAACTCAATTAGAGATTATCCTCTTGGGTATGCCATGCAGTACGAATATTTATTTTATAAAAATGTAATCTATGTTAATAAATTTTTTGGTGGACTTGACAGCTATAAAGTGGGTTTCCATGTTCGACCTATCCACTACAGCCATAATGGAATCATGGTCTGTGGATGTCTTGGGTAACCTTGTAATGAAGTCCATATATATGACTTCCCATTTCCACTTAGAATTGGGATTGGTTGCAAAAATCCTATTGGGGGTCTACATTCTACTTTAACTTATTGGAATTCCAGGAACCTGACAATGTATTCAACAATTTCCTTCTTCATTCCTAGCCAATAGTACATTTTATTTATGGTTGTTACTATTTTCTAATAACCAGGATGACCCAAGTAATATATCTTATGAAAATCATCCATTATGAGCTTCTTCAAGCTCACTACATAAGGAAAATACTAGCTATCTTTGAACAACAACATACAATCTCTAGTGAGCTTGTAATTCTTTCCCATTATTCCCTGTAGTTCTTGTTGTCAGTTTTCCTTCACATGTTATAAATTCTCATGTATCAATGCCTCTTTAATCCTTCTTTAGTGTCAATTTCTCAAGTGAAACACTTGTAGACTTCTACTAAGTGCATCTACTACTATGTTTTCCTTACCCTTAATATGTTTGATCTCAAAATTAAACTCACTAATTAGGGCTAACTATATGGCTTGTCTTAAATTTAATTTGGCCTTATCAAACAACTATTTCATCTCTCCACGATCTGACATTAGCATAAATTTTCTCCCAAGCAAGTAGTGTCTCCACATCTTTAGTGCATGCATGATTCTTGCTAGCTTTGAGGCATGAGTGGAAATTATTTTCATTCTCATTTAGTTTCCTTGATTCATAAGAGACTACATGTCCTTCTTGCATCAAGACTGTACTTAGTCCTTCCTTACAGGCATCTATGCAAACCAATAATTCCTTTTTGGTGTTTTTTATCCTTAAAATAGGTGCACATGTGAGTAATTTCTTGAGTTGTTAAAAAACTTTTACATGCTCTAATGTACATTGAAACTTGACTCCTTTCCTCTATAAGTTTGTGATTGGATGACCAATATTTGAAAAATATTCAATAAAACATTGGTAATATCTTATTTATGATCCCATGAATTATCTAACTTCCATGATATTTTGGGGAGTGGGCCACTCCATTATGGCCTTAATCTTTTTAGGATCCATGGACACTCCTTCCATTGAAATGACATACCCCAAATACTAATTTTTTTCTTAGAATAAATCACATTTGTTGAGCTTAGCATACAACTTGTGTTCCCTTGACAACTACAACATTGCCTTCAAGTGATCTTCATGGTATTCTTGAATTTTTTAGTCAATTAGGATGTAATTCATCAAAAACAATACAAACTTGTCCAAATACGGATTGAGGACATTGTCCATCAGACACATAAATCTGGTTGGGGAATCTGTGAGCCCAAATGGAACCACCACAAATCCATAGTGTATGTATCTTGTCCTAAACATTGTCTTGGGGATGTCTTGGTCTTTAATTCAAACACGATGATAACAAAATCTCAAAACTATTTTAGAGAAAATGGCATCTTGTCTCAGTTGGTCTAATAGGTCATCAACTATGGGAAATGAGTACTTATTTTTCACTGTAGATGTATTCAGCTACTTGTAGTCGATGCACAATCATAGTGTATCATCCTTCTTCTTTACAAACAATGTTGAGGCTACCCAAGTTGACATAGTAGGTCTGATATACCCATTATCCATCATTTATTTCAACTACAACTTTAGTTCCACCAATTATGGCATGCTCATACAATATGGATATTTTTAAACTGGCACTACACCAAGATCAACTCAATGAAAAAGTTGATTTCCCCCCTAGGTGGTAATCCCAATATTTCTTTCATAATCACATCATTGAACTTATTTAAGACAAATTGATCCTTGATTCTAGCCTCACTTATCTTTTCCATGTTGGTTACTTGGACCATATACAAGGAACATCCCTTCTGGTTTCACTCTTTACTTGTAACATTGAGATCTTCTTGACAGATATAGGCTTCATCACACCTAGAAGTATTCTTTCCTTGCCTTCATTTTTTAGGAATTCCATTGACTTGTTATAGAAATCCACCTTAACTTTGTGGGCTTCTGTACAGTCCATGCCTACCAATACATCATACAAACCCAATGGCAGAAAATTGAAGGTTGTTGTTGTGGGAATGTCATTTAGTTCTAGGTTACATAATTCCACGTATTTAGTCACTTTCTTTTTGGTCCCTGCAACTAGTTGGACCAGCCATGACTTTTCTTGAGGCTTGCTTTGCAAATTAAGAAGCTATGAAACTTTTGGACTATTAGAATTGAAATTTGAACTTGAATTGATTAAAATTGAGGTATGTTGGTCAGTGACTATACCTTCCATTTCGATCACCAAGGCTTGATGATCCACTTGATTGCTATCCAATTCCACATAAATGTGAGATATGCTCTAAGCTACGTCATCCACTATCACTGCCCCTCGGATAGTATACAACCTTGTGATACTTTGTTGTTGGTGAGGATAGTATTTCCGTAGGTGGTTCTCTCTCCACATTTTCAACACTGTAATGGTCCACTCTTGAACCCCTCGACCTCTTCATTTTATATTTTGACAAGCCGATCTCTCTTGACAGTAGGGAAGGTTTGTTGGAAGTCACCCCTGGCAAGAGTGGTGAACTTTATATCCTTCCCCATCTACCTGTTCTCAAAGGGTTTTGGCCCTTTCGGGCCTTTAAGACTAGTCATTTCCTTTTTCTTCCATTTTGATCAGAATTCAACCTTATGTTTAGACTAACCATGGCAATTATTAGCCTTTTAGATGGTATATTCCAACATCCTTGGTTCATAAAACTCAATCCTATCTTGGTAGGACTATAAACCATTTAAGTATCTTTGGATCTTCACCTTATCATCTTTTATGTATGGCACATATATCAACAACTCCAAAAAATTGTTAATATAAGCATCCAAGGTAAGTTTTCCAAACTTATGTTCATGGAAATCTTTAATTTTGATGTCATAGTACCTCTCAGAGAGGCACTTATCACTGAAATATTTTTGAAATTTTCTCCATGATAGTTATTTCTCTCTAATTCCCTTAACATTTCTCGAATATTCCCACCATATATCAACTTTCCCTTTCAGACTAAAAATGGCTACCTTAGACTTCATGTTTTTAGAGTAGCCATGGACTCTAAAATATTTATTCAATCCCAATGGTCAAACTTTTGCCTCTTCAACCTTATTGATTTCTCCATCAAATGCAAGGGGTTTTCTTTTAATTCTTCTGGCATTAAGCTTTTCTTACTTTTCCCTTGCTGATGGTGGCTTCTAGTTAGAACACTAGGCAAATTGTCATGCTTGCTTGACTCTCTTTCTAGCAGTGTGAATATTTGAATCCTATATGAGGAGGTGTTGGTGTTCATGTATCATTTAATTTTTCAACCCAAGGTGTAATTACTTTTCAGGCTCTAGATGTTTTATTCACAAGCATCAGTGTTCCTATCACTTTTGAACTCAAGGAAAACCTATTGGTGATATGCAACCTAATTCCTCATAGGTCTTAACTTAATACTTAGGTTCATCTATGTGGCACCTCACATATTGAGATCACAACTCAATGCTTAGCTCAGTGTCATTATTCCTACTAATGTTAAATAATTTTGTAGGGCTATGGTTTCATAGTAGCTTCCATTGATTTTGCAGCAATTGGATTTCATAGCATAGCAACAAAATTATCACCTTGCTAGCTCAAAATCAAAATGAGGCCCAAATAAATTCATAAAATGAAACTAAAATGTTGAGATTTAAATCCAACACTATATAACACAGGAAATTAACGCACGTGTGCACGAACACACACATACAAAACTGCATAAATTCAACATGATTGTTACTATCTATTAAATTTGGAAGTAGACAAAATAGAAACTACGCCATACTAAAATAATAGAAATGAATACAGTGCAATGCTTTACCTCGAGCGGGCCCAACTCAGGGTTCGGTCTTCGCATAAGACTTATAAATTCACCAGCACAACTTTACCAAGTAACCCAAAAAATCCATGGGCATGAGATTCTTATATCAAAGGAAAACAAAATTACAAATAAAGTCCACAGTTTATCTATTTTCTATCACCATTTTTCAAATTAAATATTAATATAAGCTAAAAGGGAATTTGAGTACCTACAACGGTTCGAGAGATTGTTCACAATCTAGGGATGCTAACTAAAATAGTTGGTATAGTTTGTCATGTGTAATATCAGGTATCTAAATAAAGAGGAAGTTTAACAGATCAATTTTGATCAGGAATAACTATTATGCCCTTAGTATTGTAACAACTATTGCATGTCAAGGCATCTAAAACATGCTTTAGTTGGTGGCATAACAATTCATTGGAAAATACAGCTCCCTCCTCAAAATCTGACCAAATTTAGCATTAGGAACTTGCGTGATAGCATTGTTTGATTGTTGCTAGACCCTTTCTAGGCTAGTAGGGATCGCCTCTATCCGTAGAGGGGTTTTACCTCTCCAACAATAAATTTTCCATTTCTTCCCCTCATGTGGCATGTCTATGAATTTTCCAAATGCCACTTGTTCTTTCCTTAGGTTGCCACCACATTGTTGATAAAAAGACACCTAGTAATAAATGGTTTCACTTTTGCAATCATTTGAGTTAGCCCCTTTATTCCATAAACAATATGTGTGTGTGTGTGTGTGTGTTTGAAAAACTCTTAAAACATCCTTAGTTCTAGCCAAAAAAAATAATAATATAACTAGTTAATAAGCAATTCATACATTGAGCTGCCCATAATGTATGTACATGGTTTTATGGTAATTTGAGGTGGAAAATGGGAAGTTTTTATCAAAATAAAGTAGGTTAATTTCATTGAAAAAATCACAATTCAATATCCCATTATCTCCCCCCTACTAATCTTGTTTCATTTCCTCATGCAACATCATTGTCCTACTCGAGTAGTCCAACCTATATGTCACTCTAGGCATATGATGGATGACCAAATTCCTTTGCATGATAATAACTCATACATCGTTCCAACCGGTGCCAGCATATTGTTTCCTCTTGCTAATCCCATTGAATGGGTGTCTGGTAACATATGGTGGGACACCAAATGATGTGAAAGTGGAATTGCAAACCAATCCATCTTGCCCCATACCTCATTACAGAGTTGTCATAGAAGGAGGTCAATTAAGAGTCAATCTAAAGTATGGGTACCAAAGTGGGTTCCTCTGCTAGAGAAATTTAGGTTACCCATCCCAAATGTTTTGTGCAATTATAAAGGCTCTGAATGACTTAGCCCTAACCAATTCTTTAACTATATAGTTTCTTTCCTTTGGTTGTGCTAAATAGGACAACATCTCCTACGTCTATCCTAAGCCTATGTATATCTTCCTGGATGAGCACATTCAACAAGTATTCTTCCCTTACTACCAATTTCACTGTGATTTCCATTTTCCCATATAAGTTTGTACATTTATTCCATTGTATTAGGTTGGATATGTAGGACATTAGGGTTCAAAGTTTTACATCCCCCACATAAGGGTTGGGGTTCCTCCATGAATTTTTTCTCAAGAGGAAATTAAAAAGATAGATTTCACACAAAATAATTTGATCTACATTCTTAGCATTAAAGTAAAAATACATAAATTATTATGGTTGATTTACTAAATAAGGTTGACCAGCCAAAAATTGCTTGAGTTGAAAATTCACACTATGTTTATGTAAAAATTTTGGGTATACTTGGGAGGGTGTCTGATAGGTGACAACCTACAAACCTATTTCACATGCAGTTTTCTTAAGATTTTCCTCTTGTGTAAACTTTTCCTTCCATTTTCTAATCTTTTCTCACACTTTGCCTCCTATGCTAAATACATGGTGAACCATCGCTTCTTCATTTTCTTGATGACCTGATGATGTGTTGCTTTGTCAATAATTCCAAGATCAAACAATTCATTTTTTTTTTTTTTTTTGAAGGAAATTCTGACTTGAGCTAGAGAAAGGAATATGGATTTAAAAATATGTCATCCAAAATTCTATTCATAAGATGTTATACTTCTGTAGTGCAATGTTAAGAGTATTGTTCTTCCCTGACCTCTGGGCCTTTAGCTCGGTCGATGGATTCAAGAAGGGTATTTAAATTATCAAACCCAAGTTTGGATTTTCACAACCATGCCCTCAACTTTTGGTTTTGGAATAAGAAAAATTTGTTTTTTTTCTAAAAAAATTTGATATGTTAGGTTGTAGAAATGAAAGGGCCTATGGATAATAGGCTTGCCTCTAGTCTTTCACTTCCTAAAATTTCCATCCAATTTCTTGATATTGAATTTTGTAGCTTCACCTTGAAATAGAGGGTTGAATTCTAGAGTGTCAGCAGTGTATTCTTCGATCAGTTTAGACTTGTTATCACCGGTAATATCTACATATTCCTCTACAATGTGTTTTTCTTTGTCCTATCATGAATCTCTTCCAGTATATCGACATTGGGGCTTTTCTACAATGGAAAACCCCTCTCCTCGCTTGGAAATTGATTTTTTAATTACTGGAAAGGTTGTCGTCTAAGCCTTAGTCCTTATCTTTTGCAAAAATGGACCCCATGGAATACCAATTTTCTTAAATCATCAATGACAATAATTTTGATAAGGCCCTAGTGAAATAGTGTAGTCTCAGGGTTTTCTTGTTAACGAACTGCTACAACCATACTTTTCATACTCTTTAAGAGATAGTGGGGCACATATTCATAGCATTTATCTCAGCCAAATGCATGAGGATTTATATGTGGTAAGGATTAACTTTGTTGAAGTACCCATCACAAGCGATGAATTTTTGAATAAAATAGATGACATCCCTCCATAATGGTTGCAATGCCTCTTGTCAAATCCCATACTTCTTGTTTAGTAGTGGCAAGGGCTCCTCAAGCAAGGAGAACCAACTTTCGTTGGATATCTTGTGATTTTTATACCACCTTTCACCATCCTTTGAAATATTGGTTGTCACCAAGAGGTTTTCTTCATTCATGATGATTGTGAGCTAGCGTACCAATGCCCTGGCTTTATTAAAGGTGTTGGTGAATTCTAGGGATATCTGGGTGTTATTCGTTCAAACCTTTCAAGAAATACAATCCACTATGCTCTGATGAAGACATCCCAAATAATTGGGTTCACATGAATAGCCTATACACCAAATGGTTTTACTTGAACCATTATTCCTCCCATGGATCCTTGTGTAATTTTGTCCTCCCTTTCTTGAAAATTATTCATTTCTTTAGCCCATGTAGTCACCCCTTTTTTCATTCCTATATTCTATGCAACTCATTCTAATGGTGTTTTCTTGTCATCACACCACCCATTGGCTTCAATGGTATAGAGGTCATGTCAAGTCATTTCCATAAATGATCCAACCTTATGGCCTAGCTATCCATCTACGAAATGGTTGCAAGTTAAAGACCATTGTTTTTCATGTCATCATTATTTTGTAACCGAAGGTACCACCCAATCACATGGAGTGGCATTATAAAATATCATTTTGTGCTACAAAATATGGCATGGGCTATGAAACATGGTAATGGGGGCATAATTTGGTTATGTGGTGATTTTTCATTTGGTGATTATAATGGGGCATAAGATAGTCAACATATAATAGTCAGGTATAACATTATAAACTATCCAATGGTCCTTGTCGTAATCATAAAGAGTGAGGGGAAGAGGATTTTTAAAAGGGACTATAGAGGTTAAGTGGGAAAAGCAAACTTGTGATATTCTTGACATATCACAAGTTTCCTAAAAACGTTTTAGAAAATAAACTAAATAAACGGTTAAAGAGTACATAACTCATTGTAAGAAACATTTAATACATAATTGTTGCCATTCATTTGTTCATTTCATGCGGTCTACTTGAAAAATACCCTTGAAGGTACTATCATTATCCTTAACATTCCTGAAAAATAATAACATGTGAGACTAATGACGTGTCTGGATCACATGGAATTATATATTATATATATATATATATATATATATATTTATATATATATATATTATATATATATAATATGCTTTTTTCTTTTCTTTTTTCTTGTTTTTTCGAACTCTACCAGCCATGTTCCCAATTTTCCTACATAGCTCCATCCAACTATGCTTGGAAAGTTTTTCATGACTAGAATTCTTTCTGTCGTATTGATATCAAATAGTACTTGTTTTCTAACATTACTAAGTATTGGGAGTCCATAAAAACCAGGTTTTTACTGCTGAATCTTTCTCTTTTTTCACAAAATGGAAATTAATATTTTGATAAGGGGGTGGATCATTGTCATTTCTATGACTTCTAGGTATGATTTCTTTCCTAACTCCTTGAAAAAATATTCTTTGTACTTATTATTTTGATATAACCTTAACCACTGCTCATTATCCATTAATGGTATATGTGCTTCATTAATGGTGTGAAACTTTACAAACCCATTGGTGAATACAATTTCAATTTTGTATGGCCCTAATCATTTGGTATAAAATTTCCCTTTTAAGTCATTGTATCTTGAATTGAACAAGATAGCCCAATATCCTCTTTAAATTTCTTTTTCTTAATGAATCTTCCATGCCAATTTGCTCGTTGTTATTGGACAACAGTTTTATGTTGTATGGCATCTTGACGGATTTTATCAATTTCATTGAGTTGATCCAATCGATGTTGTTGAGCTTTGGAGAGGTCTACTATCACTTGCAAATTTGCCCTTAGTGTTTTTGTTTTGAAATTTATGGGGATGATGGAGTGATTCCCATACATGAGCTTGGAAGGAATGAAACTAGTGGCATTTTTCCAAGTGACTCGATAGGCCCACAAGGCCTTTGGAAGTTTCTCAGTTGAATATGTATGATATTGTTGTGCTATCTTGGTCAAGATAGTCTCCATAACCCTATTAGTAACTTCTACTTGTCCATTTTCCTAAGGGTGATGCAGAGTGGACATCCAATACTTAATTGTAAACTTATCAGTAATTGAATGGATGAGCTTGGAAGTAAACTGAGTCCCTTGGTTTGAAACAATTTCCTGTACGATGCTAAAATAAAAAAAGATTTCTTCATACAAGAAATGTGCCTTCTTTTACATATCCTTAGGTAGGGCCTTAGCCTTAACCCACTTGGTTACATCGCTGATGCATATCAAGATGTATGAATTTTGTTTCGATGGAAAGTTAATTGACCCTACAAAGTCAAGAGACCAATTTTCAAAAGGATCTAGCATAATTTGTGGTTGTAGAGGAATTTCATCAGATTGTCTTAGTTTCCTCATTATTTAAAATTTGCCGCAAATTTCAACATACTTCTTACCATCCATGAAGTTATTTCGCCAGTAATATCCTTTTTGCAAGATTTTATTTGTAGTTCTTTTGCTGGAAAATTTCCCCCCACAGGGCTCGCCATGGCATGCCTTTAAAATATCATAAATTTCACCTTCCCAAAAACATCTTGTTAGGCCCCTATACTACTAGTGTAACCCCTTATTGTTATTAGTACAACCCACTTATTATATTGATGTACCCATGTAGTGCCCATATTGTTACTATTGTGCCCCATAGAAGCCCACTATTGTTATTATGTGCCCTTACATTATTATTGTTATGTCGGCTCTGATTATGTTATGACCCCTTAGACTCCTATATATAGAAAGGAGGTCTTTTCATTTGTATCATCGAAGAGTTGTTCATTTATGTAATGTAAAGGAGGTTGCCCCCTTGAAGAGGCTGAATTCTAAGGCGTTGATCTATCTTTTCTTGAGCAGGTTTCATAACATTTGGTATCAAAGCATTGGATTCTAGGGTTTCACTGCTCCAAATAGATCATTGTGGAATTTTCGCTATAACTTTTTTTCTACGATGTTTCAGAAGCTAAAAAAAAAACCATTTGAGAAGAAATCACGTTGAACCTTGGATCCAAATTTCAGAGCTTTTCGAGCTATATTTGTGGAGATATGATCTGAGGAAGTTGGTCTTTTTGCAAACTCCTGAATTACATTTCAAACAGGTGACCTGGGGAAAATTGTCATAACTTTCTCTCTGAGCATCGGATTGAAATTTCATAAGAAGGTACAGAAAGAGGATAGATTGTAGTTTCTTGTATATATTTTGCAGTGCCAAAGGTCGAAACAGTGACACATGGCACTTCATACAAGTTCGCTCTTTTGGAAAGGTCTATAATCAGGTCATCTTGGGAGATTGTGCAAATAACTCTTTCTTGGGAATCCAATTTGGATCAGACTAGTGGCATTGGAAAGAGGACACAAGAGTAATACTATATATTCACATTCAAACTTAAGTCTAAAGTAACAAAGTTATATTCATTTTCAAGTTGAGCTCCTAAAATCCAGACAAAAACAAGATGAGAAGTTTAATGCAAGGATCGGTAAAATTGGATTTACTTCCAAGAAATGGAGAATATTTGATCTATGGGTGTACCACTGTTACACCAGGTATGTATGCTCTTCATATTTAGAACCAGATCAATTTTTATGGTATGAAGGGCTTTTTCCTCGTAACAACTTGTTACGTGGTCAATTTTCACGGAGGAAATGATAGCACATTATGAGGATACAAAGAGAAACACCTTCTTTAGAGCAACACCAAAACAATTGGAAAGAGTAAAAGGGTTTTGTGACATAGTAGAAAGCAAAAATATGGAAACCAGGAAGCATATCCCTCACAACTATAAATATGGAAGTATTGTTTCTCCTAGCCTTCCACAACCTCCAAGGGTTACACCACAACAATTGGAAGAAAAAAGAGAAAAAGGGCTTTGTTACAATTGTGATAGCAAATGCACTAAAGGTCATAAATGTGCTGAGAAGAAATTATTTTACATAGAATATGAAGAAGAGGAAGAAAAGGATCAGGAAACATCAAAAGAAGAGGATATATGCCAGGACCCCACCCCAGAGAAAGAAGAAATGAATCAGACCATATCTTGTAAAGCATTGGAAAGAATTACCACTCCTCAAACTCTCAAGATAGAAGGACATATCAAGAAGAAAAAGGTACAAGAAGTGAAATATCACATCGAGAAAAATTAAGAAGATGAATCAACCATATCTTGTAATTCATTGGTCGAAATTACCACTCCTTTCAACTGATCAAGTAGAAGGGACATATCAAGAAGAAAAATTGTTCAAGAAGTGAACAGATCACATCAAGCATCAAGAAATGAATCGACCATATCTTGTAAGGATTGGAAGAATCCATCCTAAACTCTAGAGATAGAAAGGACATTCAAGAAGAAAAAAGCCTTCACGCAATGAAAGATCACATCAAGCATTCACAGCAAGTTCTTCCAACTTTTAAAGGATAAACACCACTTCGATGTAAAATCAAACAAAACATAGGTAATCAACATCGTAGTTGAAAAATGTTTTGATGTAGGTGATTGGGTATTTTACTGCTACATCTCAAGCAAGCTATTTATGAGAAGGAAATGTTGGCAATACTACATGCACTTAAAAAATGGCGACCTTACCGAATGGGAAGACTCTTCAAGGATGAGGATGTGGAAGCATCGTTTTGTGCTATTTCTATTATCCAACCAAATTGGATAA
>APFE030899424.1:19480-32536 GCA_000404065.3 Pinus taeda
TTATTAGTACAACCCACTTATTATTGATGTACCCATGTAGTGCCCATATTGTTACTATTGTGCCCCATAGAAGCCCACTATTGTTATTATTGTGCCCTTACATTATTATTGTTATGTCGGCTCTGATTATGTTATGACCCCTTAGACTCCTATATATAGAAGGAGGTCTTTTCATTTGTATCATCCAAGAATTGTTCATTTATGTAATGTAAAGGAGGTTGCCCCCTCGAAGAGGCTGAATTCTAAGGCATTGATCTATCTTTTCTTGAGCTGGTTTCATAACACATCGTCTAATCATATGATCAGGCCCAATTTAGAATAAGTATCCCTGAATCTAAGAGTACATAGCACTTTCTCTAATGACCTTTTGTTAATAACCTTTTATTAATGACCGTTTGTCATTTTTTATTTCCATTTTGTATGTAAGCATATTTCATTTCCTTGATATTAATGAAACAAAATTTTATTTCTACTACATCTTGTTGTTTATGTTTGTATCTGTATTATGTTGCATTCCTATATATGTTTGGATCAACAGTATCAAAGTGGTCTTGTAACACCCTCCTCCCACATTTACCCAAGATAATAAGTCCACTGGGGTAAACATGTGAGAGAGAGTTACTATGATATGATTCAACTCCATAACTGCAGTTAAGGAAGTGGTACTGATGAACCAACACTTCACAAACCTCCCACAGGTACTACAGGATCCCTAGGAGCTAATCCACCACTCCAGGTGCCCAACCCCTTAGTGAACCTAACCTTTCAATGAATTAAACCCCAGTCATTCCCATGACATGGGTATGCATGTGACTAGGACCCTCCAGTCACTCACACAATGCCTGCAATGGAGAGATTGCAGTCTTTTTTAGTCATTTATGTGCCAAAAACTGTGAGATTTAAGCCACTTTTTCGAGGCTAGTCTCCAAACCACTTCCCGAAACTTGATGATACTTTATGAGACAATAAATGACACCAAGATAAATCCTCTAACACAAAACTTGATCAAGGACTTGAACTAACCAAGAAAAACCATGACAATCATTTCTTCAAACATATCACAAATATGAAATCTACAAGTTTCAATAACATATATGAGCCTAGGGGTCTCATACTTATTTGAGAATCGTCAAGAAGGATTGATGCCCTTTAACATTAGCTTAATTATCATCTATTAGGTCATCCATTCATTATTGTTTCACATACTAATCAAAACATTATGAAGGCCATATATCATATTTGTCATAAAACATGCTTATAACCAACAAATAACGAGATATATATCAATGAGGAAATAACCATTAAATCCACATAACATCAATTACCTTTACTCATGAAGATACCAAGGGAAAAATATCTCTTATTAACATATGCAAATCCAACCTTTTCAAGGACTTCCACATACCACCCGACCATAGACTAGGTCGAACCAAGCCTTTCCTTTAGCCAGTCACCCCCGTGGCATATTCTAAGCATCAATATGGAATCTCATAACCGACCAAAACCAAACTAGAGCTTCTAGAGGCCAAACCACCTCAACCCTCAACCAGTGATTCCACCTCACATTCAGACATCATTAACCATTACTAGATCGGTCTCTTCCCAATCTATCCATGGCTCTAGAGCTTTCATTCCAACCTAGCTTCCATAACTAGTAACTCAACTCATGATTATTGCTAGGCTCTAGAGCATTTTTCCAACCAAGGCTCTGGGAATAGTAACTCAACCCACAACTATTGCCAGGCTCTAGAGCCATTTTCCAACCATGACTCCAAGACTAGTAACACAACCCACCAAGGGCTCCAAAGCATTTTTCCAACCAAGGGTTCGAGGACTAGTAACTCAACCCGAGATGTTACAGGGCTTCAAAGACTTAACTCAACCCAAGCCGTTATAGGGCTTCCAAAGAATTTGTCCAACCAAGGCTCCAGGAACTAATAAATCAATCCACAAACAAAGGAATATGAGAACCAACCAGAAAACAAAAGTTCTCAAAGAAAACTCTAAGTGTCCAAAAGTATGAGAGAGAGAGAATAAAATGAGATCTATAACTAATCCTCATAAGCCTTTTTATTAATGAGGCCTCTACTTTCTTCAATTTTCCATTGTTTTCCTTTATTTTCCTCCTCACATGCAACTTGTGACTTTTCACCTTCCTTTTCTCCTATTTTATATTATTTTCATAAATGAATGCCAAATAATTCCTCTTGCCTTTTCGAAGCCTTTTTCATTGCCTTTTCCAATTTCCCTAGCCATTAATAAACTGAAGTGACACCCCACTAGGATGTTTTTCCCACCATTCAGCTTGGAATATGTGTCCCATGACCTTGCTCTTATATTTTTTTACATGAATTTTAACCAGGGTGGTTATAGAACCCTCCCCCTTGGGGGAACACCGTCCTCGGTGTTCAATGAAACCTATAAGCCAACAAACAAGGATAACAAAACATGTTGCCTATGGATATTTATAACACAGCTCATTGCATTATTTGCAATGATCAATGATGAAAACATGACAAAAATACCATTTAATGGAGCTTTATAACACACCTCATTACGATATTTACAATAACAACCACATTTGCTTCAACCAACAAATAACCATACTATCTATGGAGCTTTATAAATCCAACTCGATATAGTATTTACAATAATATACACATATGCACATTTTCTCAACCAACAAACAAAAGGATACGATGCATGCATCTGAAACAAGGGAATCCATAGGTTCACACATCCACCTTCAAAGTATTACCAGGATTCACCTCCTTGCTAGGAAGTCCAGAATCCACTGCCAAAGTCAAAGTTGCATCCAATGTCTAGCACTATAATAATGCACCACTTTTCCTCTCAATGAACATTTACTAGCTCATTGTTTTAGGGAACACTCCCAATGTGCATTTGATTCCATCTGGAAATGATAATGACCAAAAAAATCCATCCCCAACCTTGTAAGGACTCTGGACACCACATATCTCCACAATGGTATGATATTGTCCACTTTGGGCCTAAGCCCTCATGGATTTGCTTTTGGGCTTTACGCCAAAGGGCCTCATACCAATGGAGATATTTTTCCATCCTTATATACCCATGATCCTCCCCACTTATAGTCAATGTGGGACTTTGGTCGTATACCCAACAATCCTCCCCTCGAACAAAGGACCATCGAGCCTCCCCTAAAACGATTATCCATCTATCCACTCTCTACTAACCAGGATTTTCTGCTCCAATGCATTGGAAGCACACACCTTACATGGAGCACCACCTGCCTCGAGAGCTTGCTCTATCCCAGGTCAACTCCTCTTCACCGTGTTGGGACCAGGACATGTCCATGAAGAATCCAGAGCACACCGCCTGTCTAACCGAGCTCATCCACGGATCCCATCATGATATTACCGAGGCCCACCACCTTTGTTTGGAATTCTGAGGATTCATCCACTTGGCTAACTTCGAACTTGGCTCTGATACCACTTGTAAGGACTCTGGACACCACATATCTCCATAATGGTATGATATTGTCCACTTTGGTCCTAAGCCCTCGTGGATTTGCTTTTGGGCTTTACGCCAAAAGGCCTCATACCAATGGAGATATTTGTCCATTGTTATATACCCATGATCCTCCCCACTTCTAGTCAATGTGGGACTTTGGTCGTATACCCAACAATATCTACCCTAGCTAGTTACTACCATTCTGTTGATTAACTCAATGTAACAACATAATGTAAATTGGAACAACAACAAATGTAATCCACAATTTGTACAACAACAACAACAAACCATAAATCAATTAGCTAAACTAGAATGTAAATTACCTGTATCACTGTAGTCCCTTCGAAAGAGGAGGGCCCTTCCTCCTCAGCAAGGTGCAGAATAACACAAAAGTAATTAACGAATCAGCTGAAAAACAGTAACAACATCACCATGCCGATTAATATTAAAAATAATTCAGAGTTATAGAAGCAGAATAACGATACTTTTCTATATGTCGTATCCCTATACATGGAAAATCGAGTTCCTTTATAGTTATTACATACTTGAAATTAGAAACAGATCAGTCATGAGAATCTAACGATTCTCATGCTGATGAAAAATAAAAGTAGTTACAACCTATTTCTAAATACAAATATACATTAGTTAGGATTGCAACCACTTGGGTCTATTGCTTCCAAAATAAACAATTCCTACTGCTAACAACTATTATGTGGAATAGTACCCACATTTTCCAACTTTGGTGCATCCTGTGAGTGAATAACGGTTTGGGATATTACGGAAATCACTGGCAACAAGACCCTTGGTGTAACAACATACCTTTGTATCAGTGTGTAGTGTAAAAAAATCCAATGTGTAACAACAACCTGTAACAACATCTAATGTGTAATAGCAACCTATAACAACATACAGGGTGTAACATCAAAACTAAGGAAGGAAGGTGCAGGAAATAGGTAAAAGTCACACCCAACAATAACCTCATATCTAAGATTGAGGATTTTAGTCTACAAGATAGACCAAGGTTTCTTGATATTCTTTTCGGCCTACTTTTCTCAGCCTTAGACATAGAGGTACGCTTTATGGTTTATTTTCAAAATGAGACTTGACTGTAAAAACAATTTCAAGCTTCTATCACCATGATAGGATTGTATCCTTCTTCATGACTTGGTCTACACAAAAGGATTTCAAAATAATTAGTATTTTTTATGAAAATTTAAGAGCTATGTTTGAGGTTGTTCGACCTTCTACTAATAGCCCTGGGGCATTCTGACTTTGAGCAACAATTCTGAGGCTATAACTTCACAAATGCAATAATTTGACATAAGTCAGCTCTTATTTGACTTTCAGTCTCTTGATCTGCATATGCATTAAGGTTATGAGATAGGATTTTGGTCCTTTATTTGTCAATGTGATTCTAGGGTTTCATATTTAAATACCTTAGGTTCTTGGTCCTCAAAACATATCACATTTTTCTAAAATTTGATCTATCCTTTGAGCTTGCAAAACTCCATATATTTGACCTGTGATTTACTTCTACAATTTACTTTTGAAAATTTTGGACTAGAGCTTCTCCATAGATGTGAATATGCTTCAATTGGGTACAAATTTCAAACTTAAGTTCTTGTCACACTTCTTCTCAATTTGAATTTTGTATGGAGACAAGGTCCTTCAAGTATCAGAAACTTCAATTTAGTCCTTCTTTGATGTCTTTATTTACAATATGACACTAACGACTTAACATGCTTTTGCACAATTTATGCCCAATAATTATATTTGTGAATAGGGCATGCTTCAAGGATTTGTGACCTAAAGAAATTACAAATCAAAACCCAAGTGAAGATAAACTCTAACAAAACATGGTCCTTTGAGAAATTCCATATTCTTTACTCATAGAATTTTGGTCATTCTGATATAGGCTATGAGACTTTTCAGACTCAAATATTTTGTCATGAATCCCAAGGATTCACAGCCTTGAAACAAGCCTCTAAAGTTTTTCTATGCCTTCTTCAATTTTGGAAATTTGATAAAAAAAATATGCTACTCTGTCCTTTTTTATTTATCAAGACAATTCAAAGATTCATTCATTCTTCTTCTTGCAAGGAAAAACTCCTTTCCACAACAGACAATCAAGAACATAGATTTTTTTGAGGATTAGGGCTTTGACCTTATTTGGTCAAATCCTTATTTTTTCCATACAAGTACTCTCAGACATTCAACCTTGAGATGATCAAGCTTTATTTGGACATTTTTTGGTGAGATAGTTCAAAGGATAGAGCTCATTTTGAAATGTATTAGGGCTTCTAGAGAAAGAAGAAACAACTCCATCTTCAGGTCTACCTCAAGTGTAGATGACCAATATTATCAAGGGTGGAATAAGATCACTTCAAGAGTGATCTTAATGCCCTTTTCCCTTAACCGTGGATCTGATACTGTATTGATTTTCTAGTTGAAAACAATACTAGGACAACATTTCAAATTGATAGCTACTTCCAGTGATACAATTTGGCTTCTTTAGAGTATTCCAATCATTAATCAGTTATACTTGAAACTTTTAACCATTAACATTAATATCCATAAAACAAATATCACAATAAGACAATTAATAAGAGACACAATATTACTCTTGGAAAACCCCATTCCAACGGGAAAAACCAAACAACCTTTCTTTATGAGAGATTGTCCAATTTAATCCAATTTGAACATGAAAATAGCATATCTTTAATAGGATCACATAGACAAATATTGACCAGCAAGGTGACCTCCCACAAGTGCCAAACCATCTAGGCTCCAATATCCATTAAAAATATCCCTTCAACTATGTCCATAAATAGGTTTACAATTAGATATTCCATATGTCTCCAAAAGGGTTGAACTTCAGCCTTTTTCCTCAGCCTCAAAATTCACACTATTCCATAGAGATAATGTACCTAATATTTGCATGGTTATATGTAGATATAGTGCCTAAGATACAATGGTTCCACATAAATATAGTGCTTCAAGTTCGCAAGGTTCCACATAAATATAGTGCCCCAGATCTCCATGGTTACACAAAAATATATTGCCTCAAGTATGCATGGTTCCATAGAGATATAGTGTCATATACTTGGGCACAAAACATAGATACATGAGATGATCCAAATTCTACTTTGGAGGAGAGCAGATAGACTCAATATATAGTGATTCATCCATGCGAATGGGTATGTCTCTTGGGAAGGCCAACTTGATCTTGGAGGGGGGAAATTGATCACCTGTGGGGTAAATAAATTCATTTTTTTCTCTCTTTTGATTTTATTAATGAAAATATCAACCAAAGCTACTATTTTCAAACACTTCCTCTTAGCCAGGGAGGTACTTTTCATTTTTTCTCAAGGTCAATCTCCCAGACCAAACGAATGATCTCTTGGTTATGACCTAAGGGAGAGATAAAAAAATCAGATGTACAAGACTCATCATAAGGAAAGGTTCATAGCATCAAGTTCATCAATCAAAATTGTTCATGAGGCCAAAATCTCCAACCATATGAATTTGTTTCTCAATAAATCACAATGACCTAAGAGAGTAATCAAAGTGAATTTCTCCAACCATCCCACTAGTATCTTAGTCAAAACCAATGACCCATGAGAGACAAATCAATATCAATCTTCTTGACAAACCTACTGGTCTCTGAGTAAAAAAATAATGGCTCAAGGAAGTAATCATGATCTAACTCTCTGACGAACCAGTGGTCTCTTGGTCAAACCCAATGACCTAAGAGATTCCATGAGGTCCATCTCCTCGACCATGAACAAGAGTCTCCCAGTCAAGCTCAATGACCTAAGGAGTAATCCTGATCTCAATATTAATTTCCTTGACTATATAGTCTCTTGGTCCATGACCCAAGGGAGATTAGTCAATATCAATGTGACCAATCAAGCCATTAGAGAAATTTTAAGGTTTAAAATGACCTCCTAAGGAATATTATAAAATAATAGTGGAAATAATTAGATAAGATTAGATTACATGATCTCATTTTAGAGGGGAAAAAAACTATTTTTTCAACTCATATTTTCAACTTATCTCCCTATGGTTTTACTTAAATTTTGAGTGGGAGCACTCATTGGATGTGGAATTTAATTCCTCATCCAAGGAGTACCCATGTTGCATACTTTCAATGGACCCTTCTACACGAAAAATGAGAAATACATGAAAAAACTTGATTGCAATCACGTTTTTCATGTATTTATGATTTTTCATATAGCAAGGTACATCAAAGGTATGAAACATGGGTACTCCTTGGATGAGGAATTAAATTCTGCATCCAACGAGTGCTCCTAATCAAAATTTGAGTAAAACCGTAGGGAGATAAGTTGAAAATACAAGTTGATGTATATATATATGTGTGTGTGTGTGTGTGTGTGTGTGTCTGTGTGTGTGTGTGTGTGTGTGTATATAATGGAGTAATTATCCCCCATGGTTGAAATCATCACCTTGAATCCTATTTGTTCTTATAATGCTTATTTTGGTTGTACATTTTTGTTTTGAGTCCCTTTTTTGACCTCAAAATTTATTTAATGCTACTTCTCTCTTGGTCAAACACAATGACCTAAGGGATCACTTCAAGCCTTAGAACCAACCTCCCAAACTATAAGGTTTCTTGATCAAACTTAATGATGAAAGGGACTAACCAAAATAATCTTCCCAAACATAAACCATGGTTTCTTAGCCAATCCTGAGGAAGATCCATGATGCTATACAATAAAAACCAACCAATCCCAAGGAAGATTCATGATGCTATATAATCAATGCTTCCTCTCTCTAAGAGAGGGATTCTCAACTATTCCAAGATTCTCTCATAAGAAAGCAAACTACATCTAGGATAGTGGCTTTACAAAACATAAACAACCTTCTTATCAATAGAAATGTATTCAAGCCTAATAACGCCTCTCTAGAAAACATCTCAGATATAGTAACACTTGATCTGAATGTGCTTCAACCTGTCATGAAAGGAAGATTCTTAGAAGGCTTCACATAAATTTGGATATATAATGGTTGGTTCCAACACCCAATCAAACAATCCAACATCCAAATTCCAAAGGAAAACTATTGGGTTTCCCCCTTGGGAAAACCCCACCCCAAGGGGAAAAACCCAAAAAACTTTCCTTATTAGAAAATGTCCAATTCAATTGAATTTGTACATCAAAATATCATATAATTGACAAGATCACATAGACAAATATTGACCAACAATATGACCTCCCATAGGTTCCAATACAACCCTACAATATCCATTACAAAGATCCCTTCAGTTCTGTCCATAAATAAGTTTGCTATTATATTTTCCATAGATCTCCAAGAGGGCGAAATTTCAGCCCTTTTCCTCAGCCTCACAACTCAGATTATTCCATAGAGATAATGTGCCTCGGGTCCATATGATTACACAAAGATATAGTGCTTTAGGTCCATATGGTTCCACAGAAATATAGTGCCTCACGTTCACATGGTTCGATAGAAATATAATGCCTAAGGTTCACATAGTTCCACATATATTGCCTCAGGAACCCATGGCTCCATAGAACTATAGTGCCTCAGGTCTCCATGCTTCCACATAAATATAGTGCCTTAGATCCACATGGTTCCAGATAAATATATTTCCTTAGGTACACATGGTTCCATAGATATATAGTGCCTTAGATCCACATGGTTCTAGATAAATATATTTCCTTAGGTACACATGGTTCCATAGATGTATAGTGCCTTAGACTTGTGCAAAAAATAGAGATACATGAGATGATCCAAATTCTACTTTGGAGGAGAGAGAATAGGCTCAATATATAGTGATTCGTCTATGAAAAATGGTGTGTCTCTTAGATAGGATGACTTTATCTTGGAGGGGCTGACTTGAACACTTGTGGGGTAACTAAATTCAATTTTTTTCTCTTTTGATTTTATTAATGAAAATACAAACCAAAGCTACCATTTTCCAATAGGGAGAGCCATTACCTTAGTAGAAAAGATGCGGTTCAATGTAGAGGCAAAAGAGAATGAAGAAGTATAGAATGCCCAGTTGGATGCATGTACTACTAGAGAGAAAGAAAATAAGGAGCAACATTAGAGTTGTGAATGAGCCTAGTTTTCAGTGAATTGGGGTGGTATTCCTTGTATTTATGTGCTTTTGAAGCCACTGGATTGTTAATGTCTAAGCCTATGTGGTTAGTGGGAAGCTCAATGGATGCCAAAATCACTATGGTGCTTGCTATATATTTGTTACACTGCTCAAAGAAAGGAAATCTTATAGTGGTTCTTGTTGGAGAGGTTTTAAACCACCTATATAGTGGATTGCATATCCCTGTAGTGCTTACTATGAAAAGACAACTATGAAACTACATAAATATTGCATTCAATCTCCTGGAACTGAGAAATAACCCATCTCAACCTTGTGTGATTGAGATGGAATTGCGAGAAGTGGATAATTGTGATGATTGCTATATAACTATTAAATCACTTGAAAGGGGTAATCTGATTCACTGTGGTGATTGTTGGATGAAATGTTAAACCACCTATACAATGGACTGCAAACCCCTATGGTGCTCGCTATGAAAATACAATTGTGAAACCATCTAAAAAATGAATTTAATATCTTGGAATTGAGGAATAGCCCATCTAGACTTTGGGTGAATCCCTATAATTGATCTTAGAGAGTAAGTGACTCACTGTGGTGCTTATTGCTAGAGAGTAGTTGTTAAACCACTAGGATAATGAAATCCATATTGTGTTTCTACCAACCTTTGGTGTGGATTTTCCCTATAAAAGAATCCCTTTAGAATTTGGATTTGGATTAGGGGTGGTCAACTATAAGAAAGTTGAATTGCAACCAAACTATGGTTGGGTGGAGATTCGAAGTCCCTCCAATTTCCAACCATCTTTACATACTTCATAAGTCAAATGCATTGATATGTTGAGTTATAATATGTAATTTTTCATGAACTACTTGTGTTTGGAATGAGCTCTTGTATATTCCTAAATGTTAATGAATGGTGAAGATTATTGCTATGCTTATGATTTGCATGATATATTAAATCTTATGAACTAATAAATGGCAAGATTCCTTGTATTCTTATATTTGTATTAGATTGACTAGATTGTGATGTACAATACCATGATATACCAAAGTCTATCCATGTGTTCTATTATAGGCTGGAATATGTTGTCCAACATCATACATATGAATGGTTTACAAATTGGTATGATCACATTGGTATTTGGATAAATTATATGCCATTGAAGTGTAATTAATCAATTGCAAGACATTGTTAGAATCTATATTGGCCTAATGTCATTTTGTCTTCAAGTTATGATGACCATATGTTGGCTTAGTGGGTATTGACCCAGGTTCAGAGTTAGTTACGCCAAAACAATCCCTACACTATTAGCCCTTTTAGCATGAATCCGCAGAGCGTAGACTGAAGTCTCACCCAAAGCAGTATGGGGGGATGTTGGAACCAAGTTTCTGCACCCAGAGATCAGCATGATGTATTTTTATGCCCTAAATTTGCCTTCATGTAGATTGATAAGCCTTTATCGCTTATCGATATAACTCTTTTAATTAGCCTCTAGACCTCTGCAAAGGTCTATGATTGTCTTCCGTGGACCTTGAATAGGCCAATCAACTACTTACGTGCATCAAAGAGTACTCTTATCCCAGTAATTACTTAGATCGGCCTAAGTGTTCGATAACTTTAACATACAACAAGGTAATCTTCGTGTAAACAATTAACATCAATTTCATTCATATAACAATATAAATTGGGTAAAGTTGCGTGTTAATACATCTTTATTTCATAAACCCATCATAACATAAGAACATTCATATAAAACAGAAGTAAAGAGATAAACACAAGTGTTCCTGCAACAATCTTCTTTATTAAGTTCAGCTTACAGACTCAAAACTCCCTGTACACTCAGCTGCAGGGGTCCACGCACTCAATTGCAAACTCTACTCTAGGCCTCTACACACAGAGCTGCAGAGATTTTATGCCTACTCTTCTCCGCTAACTTTCTAAACTTTTCCCATAGACAAAACTTCATTACCTCCTTAGACATCCTAAGACACACCTATTTATACAATCCCATGGTTCGTGGACCATGGGTAGATCCTCAAAAAGCCAACTCAACTTACATAAAGAAGGGTAAAACCCTTTATGATTCTTTAACTAACTATGCACTCTGCGACCATAATTTCTGAAGACTTCACATATTTATACAACAAAGCTTAGGCTTTTTCCCCAAAACTTGGGTTTTTTCCCCAAAATTGATGCTAGGGGACCCCATCCCAACACCATATGAGCTTGAGGTTGGGATCACCCCTTTTCTTGCCTCAGAAACAAAAATATTGATTTCAAAACTTGAAGTTTTAGGGCATCAAATCTCTACACCATGATATGAAATAAGACAAAATTCAAATGGTTGCTCCCATGTTAGAAAAGATCTTCAAAATGTGGTGTAAGCTGCTTGTCAAAACTAGTGGGACAAAATGGCATGACACTACCCTTACAGGAGAAGACTAGACCAATAGGATGAAAATAAAACACACAAAGGGAAGAGATTGGAACCTTAGGTATTCGCATGTAGTCATTAGTTGTCGGGTTCTGGACCTCGACATTTGCAATTGGTGTTGTAATGGAAGCGAGGTGAGAAATATTGATGTTGTAGTTCTAAGATGACGTGGATTAGTGGGATCCACCTCAAGGAAACAATAAAATGGGTTGAAACTATTGGTTCTTGAACTTCAGACCTCAACACTTTTAACTGATGTTGGAATGGAGGGAAGCAAGGAAACCCCAATGGAGAGGTTCAAAGATGATGTAGATTGATGGGGTATTCAACCTTAGACCTTGGCACTTTTAGTTGGGGTCGGAGTAGAGAAAAGTGAGGAGATAACCTTGATGTCGAGACACTAAGACAACATGGAGGCATTGGACCTTTGGAAGATGGTTCTAGAACAAAACCTTGTTATTTCCCACCACTTATCACCAATACTGTGCTAACCTTATAATGGGCATTCCGACAAGATCAAACTAATTTGACCATGGTTTTAATGTGGAACCCTGTCATCACCAACTACTCATCACTGATGTCATGTTAACCATGTAAATATAGGAAACTAAAGGAAAATGGGTTGGTTTTGTTAGCCTCCTATACCAATAGGTTTCATCTTTCATGATTGTCTTGATCGAACTATGGAATATGTTCAAACCTTCTTTCTTGAGCAAAGGTGTTCCATATTCTTGAAAAACCAAAAAAACAAAAAAATTTAAAAAATGTAAAGAGGGTATACCCTAAAACAAAAATCAAAGGGTAAGAAAAATAAAGTGGTCAAAAAGAAATGAAAGAAATGAACCCCAAGCAAAAATAGACCAAGGAAAGTGTGCAAATTCAAATGCCACTACTACTTCATTTTTGTAATAAAACAATTGTGTGCAGCTTGTCCAACCTTTTCCACAATTCATGAATAAGTCAAACTGTTTAAACTTGGCTTACTCATATTTCAATTTCATGTTGTAGATTAGAGAATAAATATCTGACCAA
>APFE030899424.1:34773-58505 GCA_000404065.3 Pinus taeda
CTATAACAAAGGATTCTTCATTGCTCTTTGTTTGTAGTCATTTCATTTCTTTCTTTTGGACATGGTGAAAGACTCTTAGTTCCCTTTCATCCCTTCAAAATCATCCCATCCACTTTAAATTTTAAGGATTGTTCTCCGTCTAGCTATCTTGCCCTGTAATACCATCTTGTGCTTAGAACAGAAATCCAGTAAAGCCATCCTTTGACTCCATAGCCCAATGGACTCAAAGCTCTCAATCTTGCCCTTAGTTTGTGGATTCCACCATTTTCCCAAAACAAACTTTTGAATCTATAACTAGCCTAAAACCTTCCAAGAACAAAGATAAATCATAAAGAGAGAGCCCTCTCTGGATGTAGATTGGCTAGATTTTTCATATAAAAGGTTGGTTTGTGGTTACCTCGGGTATACTTTCCTCTTACACAACTTCTAGGAAAACCTGAGTGATAACAGGTTTGGCCATGGTTCTATCTGGGGAACATTGCCTCTGCTAAAATTTATAACCTAAAAATCTATAGTGGAGAGAAATTAAGGAGTAGCCACTCAGGTGTGAAGTGGACCTAAATATCCACTGCATAACTTCTTAATGAACCTTACTATGATGGCATGACAGTGCCACTAGTTCTAGTGGGGCCCACATGGTTCCTAGTGATGGCATGGCCTCTTCTAATAGGCCAAATCTCTTAATGAGCATAGCTTTACATTCATGAATTACATTGAGATAAATCTTATATCATTGGAAATCTCTTGTTGAGTTGATCACAATGGGGGTATCATAATTAAATTATGCAAACTTGCAACAATGAAGTTTTTGCTAACCCCATATTGATAATAAGCCTTGGAGATGAAGTCTAGTACATAACACCTCCCACAAAATGAGAATCCTTAATGGGGTTGATGAGACTCATCAATGGGTAAAATATAATGACCTTAATGCACCTCCAGCTTACTAAAATCAACTTTTCTCATAATTATTTACATGTTTTAATTATATTTTTCTTAATGCAGAGAGTAAAGATGTGATTTCATGTCTAGTGGTATAATGTGCATTGATTGTAGATTTTGGAGAAAATTTTGGCTAATTAAAGTGCAGGAACTCGAATGAAGACAAGTAAGAGAGATTCTAGGAGAGAAGATCTCTCTCCTTAACTCCTCACTCACTCGAAGATTCCTCAATCAAATCTCATCAAGTTGGAGTTGCAAGCAGCTGAGTCATGAAGTTCATTAGTAGCCAAGCCCGTGATAGTTGAAGACCAGTTGATCTTGAGATTGAGAGCCAAGCCTCCATAAATTGAAGGAAGTTGTTGTTAACTTCAGTTGTATAAATCAAGAGGCGTACAACCTCATTAGGATTGAGATTTTTTGTTCAAGATATCTAGGCAGCATTTTCAAGTTGAAGGATTGTAACCAAGCACTCTTGTGTATTTTTGATATTTTAATGAAAATGAGAATCATTCCCTTGATCCAGGACTGATTTGACTCAGATGGATGAATTTATTGGGTTAGGGCCCAACCCTAGCAGTAGAAGTTCCTCTTGTTTTATATGTATGCTTATATTATGCTCATAATTAGTTGTTGAGCTGATTTTGGTGTTGTTAATTTGCAAGTATTGGTAGGGTTAATTGGTTCGCTCCCATTTGTGGATAGTTTTAACAGTAGCATCATAGTGACAAGAAGATATTATAGAAAGTCTGACAAGTGGTTTTCACCTCATTTATCCCTTTCAGGGATCATTGCTTGAGGAACACTTCCCAGGGTTTCCTGCTAATTAGGTCATTATCTTTCAGTTTCATAGGATAAGCTACAATTGGAATTTATGATCTCTTAGGTCTTTCACTGATTTCATATCTCCTTTATATTGGTTTCAAGCACTTCTATGCATGAAATTAGCAAATACATGGTGACAACTCCCTTTTCTTCTATTTGAATAAACCCTTCTTGTTTTTAGATGAATTTATGTATAAATGCCAACAACGATGTGTGTTATTGTAGTAGTTTCTACATTGCAGAGATACCTCATCTCATTAGCCTCACCCAAGCTATATCCATCCATGATTTCGAAAATTCACTAAGGTCTCAATTCAAATTCTTGTTTTATGAGGAAAACTTTCCATTTCCATTGAGAAAATCCAACCATATTAAAGCTTTTTCTTGAGTTCTGAGTAGTGCCTACCACTTCCATGCATTATTCCCTCCTTATCCAAATTTTCCAAGATCTATTCCACCTTCTATACCACTCCGTAAAATTTCATCCTGTTCTTGTAGTCAAACAGGGGATCCTGTAGGAAAACATGTAGCATCCTGTTTTGAGCCCGAATTGACAAAAATCATCATTGAATCCAAGATTAGGCCCCTACTTTCCCTCCAAGCCATCAAAACCATTGTACTCATCTTCCTCCACACCTGTCTCTCTTGCCAAAGAACAAAGAAAGATTATAATTTACATTTTTTTCAAGCAAAAAGATAAAGAAAATGAGTTCTTTTATATTTATTCATGCACACAACAATTAGTACTCTTTATATCAGATTTCATTCTTAGATTAGTTAAAACCTCACATGTGTTAAAGTAGGGTTCTTTTGCAAGAAAGGTATGTTAGCAAGTAGATAGAGGATTTCATGTTATTTTGCAAGCATGTTTTTCAGTCCTTCTTTCTTGCAATAGGCAACATTTCTTTTCTCAAAAATTAGGGTAAATTTCCCCTCTCCAGTTGGTAATCAGACTTCTTATAGTCAATAGAAGGTTGGTTTAAGAAACCTTAGTGGTCTATCACCCCAACTCAACAGTGACAAAGAGTAGACCAATTACATCTATTTGTGTATACAACACTCACACCTCCATGCTTGTACGAACCCTAGGTTGATGAAGTAAAGTCAGTAGCCCTAGGAGTTGCAACATCCTTGTTGCAATACTGGTGCTCATCACATTTTGGCACCGTTTCTGGGGAGGTGTCTGAGTATATGTGATTTCTTCTTTCTTTCTTTCTTTTCTTATCTCTTTCATTCTGAAATTAGTTCCATTCAACAAATAATTTCTATTTAGTTATTTTTTCTTTCAAATTTGCAAGTAGTTGAAACCTCTAAAAAAAAAAAAAAAACTCCTTTCATGCCTCGTAGGAATAGGGATAACTTAGGAAAATTTCTACTACCAACTACCCCACCTATTAAAAAAAAAAAAAAAAAAAAAAACAAAAAAAAAAAAAAAAAAAAAAAAAAAAAAAAAAAAAAAAAAACTCCTTTCATGCCTCGTAGGAATAGGGATAACTTAGGAAAATTTCTACCAACTACCCCCACCATTTCAAACAACCAACCTTCCCTCTCCTTTGGTGGTTGTGAGCTAGATGACCCCTTAGGCGAACAACCAGAGATATTTGAAGAGCCTATAGGGGAAGAAGAAGAAATCATTCCACCAACTAACACAATGGATGAAAAAACGAATGAAAGGGGAGATAGGGGAAGAGTTGAGGGTGATTTTCCCATCATAGAAACTAATGGGGATGCTAAGATGAAAAACATAAGCCCTTCTTCTCTTCCTCAATTCCATGGCCTAACCTCAAAAGATCTAGATACTTTTTTTTGAATTTGTTGTCATATGCAGAACTTATGATTACACCTCTGATGATTAGAAGTTGAAATTATACCCATCCACTCTCAAGGATGCATCCTTGCACTGGTTTATGGGTTTACCTGGGGATAATATTATCAGTTGGGCTTAGATGCAACAATATTTCAACAACAAGTATAGGGACTACTACAGGTCCAAAGATACCAAAGGAGAAATTTTTAGAATGACCTTGGGACATGATGAGTCCTTAGAGGATTATGAGGAAATATTTCAACTCAACTACAAAAGGGCTAGGTGCACCTTTGATCCTAAATCTCTTAAGTTAGTACTTCTTAGGGGGATCAGGGAAGATGTCCTAGAAACCCTAAACCTGCTGTTAGGAGGGGACATCTACCAGTTACCCTATGATGATATTGAGATAGTTTTCAAGAATCATTCTAGGGCAGCTAGAAAGAAGGGTAGTGCTAGTCAAGTGGTGGCTAGTTCATCCTCTTCTAAAACATCCAGAAAAAGTTAAATTGGGAACATGTTGAAAGACTTTAAGAATGAAATGTTGCAAACCCTTTCTTTGCAAATGGACATTATGCATATCAAAAGGAATAAGGAGGAAAAAGAGAGAGCATTAGCCATCTTCTGCCCTAGATGCACAACGAGGCACCTAGGAATGAATGTCCATTGAATCTTATAGAAATATTCTCAGTATGTTAGGAAAATCACTCCACAGATGAGTTCCCTTATCTACCTAGATTAAAATCTATGTATCAGGGAACCAAGGGGGTGATTGAACAACTATGCTACATAAATCAAAGGAGGTATCATGGACCTTGACCATAACAACAAGGCATGCAAGGGTCATCCACAAGGCATGCAAGGGTCATCCTATTCATATTACAACCCTAATAAAAACACATCCATTCCACCTTGGTGCCCCCTTGCTCATCCTTCTTGGTCTACACCTTCTCCCTGGTCTTTTGCACCTCATTACCATTCCCAATCAGCCAACCAACAATTTCACCAAGATACCCCTCCATAACCTCAGTGGAATGCACCACCCTAAGGGTGGAGGTCCTCATACAACCAAGCTCTAGCTCTATTTCCTTCACCTCCATCTCAACCACAACTCCTACACCCTGCTCCACCTAAAAAACCTCAGATGCCTACCCAACCAAACTCAAACTCGAACAACAGACATGCACAATAGGTCTACAGTGGAGAAACATCCTACCTTGCCTATGTTGTGGAGATTCATGAAATTAACCTTAGGTTTGGGAGAGTGCTCCCGGATAACCAACCTCCATCTTCACCTAGGGAGAGTAAGGAGGAAAGAGAGGAAAGTGTACCTAGAGTGAATCCACCCCCCTTTCCTAAAAGTTTAACCCATCTAGTCCATCACACCCCATAAGAGACTGAACTTCTGGATGAATTGAAAAATATGTGTGTTAAAATCCTGCTTCTCTAAGATATCAAAGATGTCCCCATATACAACAAGTTGATCAAGGAGAAGTGTTTCAAATACCCAAGAAGGTGAAAGAAAGACACCCCTACCATTAATGTCATTGGACAACTGTCCAACTTAATGTTGGGGCGGGTAATTTTCCTAAAGTATTTAGATCCTGGGAGTCCTATAGTAGATGTACACATCGATGGCACCATTGTTCCCCATACCTTGATTGATCTTGGGGCTACCATCAATGTGATGACTAAAGACACTATGCTCAAGCTGAATCTCCAGGGATAATTAAGGAAGACCATGACAGGCTTGCAGCTTACAGACCAATCCACAGTAGCTTTTCAGGGAATTGTTGAGGATGTGATGGTCGCTATTGATTCCTAGGAATACCTTGTTGAATTCTTAGTTCCCTAGCCTAAGACCAAATTCAATGGTTATCCTCTCATCCTTGGGAGCCCTTGGTTAGCCACTGTTGATGCCTACATAAACTATAGGGCTGGAAATATGACCATAAAAAATAGGCATATGTCCAAACAATTGGTCTTGTACCATCCTACTAAACCATCTTGTTGAAGCCTAAAAAATTGTTGCTACAACATGGAGGAAAACCACCCAGTCTGGACCTTAGCTAGCAACTCCTTTTTCGTTTGGTGTTGTGGCTTTGACTGGGGATAATGGGACCAATTTTCCAAAAGAGATTTTGATATTGTTGATGGGGTGATATATGATGTAATGGGGGAATGATTAAGCTAAGTGTAAGCTAATATAAACTATTTAAACACATGCATATATCCTAGTTTGAATACTATTAAAATATAACTATGCCTAGGAATAAAGTAAAGTATGCGATCTACAATAATGTCTTATAGTAATTGGTAATAAAGATCATTCAATTGCAATAAGAAGTGAAATCGTTTAACAATAATCATTTTGGATAAATAGTTAGCCAAAACGATTGTGAAAGATACATCACATATAGAATCGTTCATATATTTAGCATAAATTAAAGCCAACCCCATATAAAAGTGCAATAATGCTAACCAAAATTAAAACTTTCATACATAAAAAAAATTGAAGAAAAGTTATTGCTTGATACATAAACAAAACATAATCATAAGATATAAGTACCATATATGATAAGTTTTGCTCATGTGTTTCATCAATATTGACCTAATTCGAATCAATCCAACATCATCTAAGAGTGAAAAAGTGCAATTTCAGTAGAGCATACCAGATATTCAAAAGAAAATAGATCATGTTCCATTCATTCCACCAGAACCTCCTCAAAGGTACAAAAGTGCATGTTTTGAAGAATGTTTCTAATAAAAATTTTGGACCCCTCTCTAAATGCATGAGAGGTGTTTAAATACTAAAGTGGTCCTAAAATATATTATTACAAAAAAATAGCTGATGAGGTTTAAACGACCTTCCTCAGATTATGCTAAATGAAAATAAAATAGAAATAAAACGAAGTGACTAACTCCTTTGCATTTTATCCTTAAGATCACATATATCTGTCATTGGTTTGAGCTATGTTGGTTCGCTGATCGTAGATTTCAACTATCCAGTAAATATAGTGTCCATCAGTGCTAGCACCATTTTTTGTGTGGAGGTGGTTAAGCATCGCAAGATAATCCACTGACTATATGGTTTGACTAAATATTGCTAGTATGCTTCCCAATTCAGCTTGCTCATTTGTCTGATTACCTCCTCCCTTTTCTTTGCCACCTATCTCCATTGCTATTCTAGTTGTTTGGCATTTGGAAGAAATCCTGGTATAGATTCTGCAACTGGGTTGACACCATGTAGATTTTCATTTATCACTTCAATGATGTTGTTTGCGACTGCTTCTGTGACTGTTGTTGCCCTTTCTTCTTGTTTGAGCCAAGAATCCTAGTCTGCAAATAAAATTTCTTTATGCGATTCCTCCAGTTTTGGCAAATCAGCCTTCCTCCCATATTCTGGTTCTTGCTAGGTGATAAAGTCAGAAATCCTTTGATGGATTTCATCATACTCAAGTCTCATGTTGACGACTTGGCTTGTTAGCTTATCATTGATCTCGCAATAAGGACTTATTTGCGAGATTTTATGGCATAGAACTTCCTTTTGTTGCATTAGTTGGGAGTTAAGGCTGAGTGATTCTTTTACGAACTGATATATTTGTGGATTTTCTTTATACTTCTCTGTCATAGCTTGAATCCACCCATCTTTTTCTACTAGGCTGGCTTGATGTTGTATTTTCATATGTTCAAACTCCTGTTGAACCTTGGCTATTTGTAACTTTGCTTGTTGGTTAGATTTTTCTTGCTCTAATTGTTGTTCCAACAGAAGAATCTTTTGTTCCTTTTCTCTCAGCAACATTTGGACCTCTATCACTTTATCAATAGTTTCCATGGCATAGGTTCCTACAAATTGTGATAGTCTCATAAGGTTTTTTGATGGGTCCATGGGAAAATCTTTCCAGACAATGTCCATTGGTTCATTGTCGGGAGTGGTAATAGTTGCATCATCTAACTTTATTTTATTCCTCTGCCTTTTGATGATATCTTTGTGGGTAGGGATATAAATCACATCTAATGGAGGAATTTCCTCAATTCTCAAAATAATTTCAAAAGTGGGGGTGGAAGGAATGAGCTCCACATCCTGAGTGCCTATAGTTTTCTCCACTGTAATTTCTTGAGTTAATTTGTGTCGCAGAGTTTGTATTTTAGATGTTTGTTCCTCTATATGGAGATTCTTATTAAAATGCTCCCATTCTTCAACAATTGGGGGTTTCATCGACTGAGTGGAAGTAGAGTGAATTTCAGCCTGTTCTTTACCAAGGTTTGCTCAGCTACTTTCTCTGTAGTTCAGTTGTGTCCCTTTTGGACTCTCTATTTTTATTGCCCCCATTTTGATACTGTTGTTGTGAGTGCTCTAACTCATAGGTAGAGTTCTCATGGGACTCTGATTCGGAATCTTCTTTGGAATTTTCTCTGGAGCTTTCCTCTCAGCTTACATTGGGAGTTGGCTCCCTTAATGGTTCAATCTGTAGTAGGTCTAGTGGGACCTTTAATAATCTCCTCTCCCTATATTCACGGAAGGCTTCAAGATCATCTGGGGCAAAAAGTAGTGATGCCATATGCGTCACTTCTGAAAATGTTTCCTTTAGTAGGAAGAGGTCATCGAAATCATATTCCTCATGGGTGAATGGTTTGAATTTCACCATAGTAGTGAAGTCTTTGACGGTGCCATTTGGGTCATACTGTCTTCCCAGGAATGTAGTCAATTCCATAGATTCCATAATCTTTGCTTCTTTGCATGCATGTCCAAAATTGTGTAGTGCAAACGCACCACATTTCAACGGAAATGTAGGCCAAATGGCCTTTTTCTATTCCTTCAATCCTTTGCTCAACTCACCTTCCCCTGTCATTTGGTAGGCTAACTCCTTGGCCATTAACTTGTCTGGGACATAGTATGGCAGGACATGTGGTGAAGAAATGCTCCAAAATACTCTAATATATCTAAATGTCTCCTCCCCAAACTATCTAGCTATGGGTAGGATATCTACTTCAGCTTCTCTAGAAAACCCAGGGGAATTTTTGTTGTAGACTTGTTTAAGGATAGGCAACATAACCCCTTGACAAATTTTGTAAAAATGGGGGTGAAACTAAGACTCCCACATACTCTTATGATATATATGGATAGGAAGTGGGTCTTGCATAGTCCACTTCAATCCCATGATAGGAAATTTGAGCCAAAATAGATTGCGTCCATTACATAGGAACCCATGAAAAATGGTAAACCCTTGAAGAGATACACCTCTTTCTTCTATACTCCATAATAGCTTTCACCAAATTATGAGATAAAATTTGGGTCCAATTCATTATTGTTGTGTTTACGGCTGCATCTATTGATGGCAACCATTTTGGGGAAAATTTGGTACTATCAAGCTTGTCTAACATTCTAAATAGCATGGCTACTACAAAACTACAAGGGGGAGAGATAGATGTTGTAGAATGCATACCCGTCTTATCCTTTTTGATATTGCCTTCGTTTTTTGTCCAAGTCTGTGTGACGTCTGATGGGTCTTCATTCTCCTTAGCAAATTTCTCAAGGAACTATTTATTGTAGAGATTTTGTGGCTCTCGTAGATTGTACATAAGCTGCAGGTTGTTTGGTGAAAAAGATCCCATAACCTCCTGCCCGATATTCTTGAATTTTGTGTCCAAGACGTCCACCTAATCAATTATCCACTTAACCATATCGGTATATGGAATTATCTTTGGTCTTGTAGCTATGCAGTGCATAAATGAGCATGTTGTCTCGAAGAAGGAGGCAACAGAGGAAACATGACCATCGGCTATGGCCTTTGTTACCAGAGGTCTTGGTTTCTCCTCTTCTAATAAATCATACAAGACCTCCCATGTTGAGGTTCCTTCATCTTTGTTGCATGTAGTGTCAAAGAATAGAGGGATCATTTCTGATTTTTCAGACACGGGTGCCTTTCCCCTATTTGCCATTGCTCCCAATGACTCTTGCTATGGATTATTCTTGAAAATGGAGCAAAGTAGAAGCTACTGGATAGACACAATTAAAAATGAGCATAAGAATGAATGATACAGATAATCTTGAAAAGGTGACAAGAAAGGATTTTTTATTAAACGCGAGCGAGAAGATATCGTATAATGTCGAGCAGCTTTTCAAACGTAAATGCCATTAACTCGTACTAAATGCCCACTAAGGGTTCCTTATCCCTAGATTTATTGCTCATTAATATTTTGCATCGTAATTCGTGAAAGAAACTTTTTAGGGCGATGAACTTTTTAATTGTGAAAATGCCGATTTTGCGATTTGCGATGCAATATCGCAAATTGAATTATCAAATTTTGTGTGTGCACTTTCTTTAACATTCCTTTGGTTTCTGCAAGATGCGAAGTGCAGGACATTCTTTATTAGTTTTCAAAGCATAGCTTATTTGATAGGATTTTCTTTGTAAAGCCCTTTTTGTTGCAAAACAGACTTGAGTGTTTTTTATAACATAGTTGGCAATTAGGTCCAGGCTTCCATCGCATTTTGCAATATCGCATGGTTGATAAGGTTTCAGATCTTTCTTAAGGGTTTCCAATGTGATGTGATAAGGGTGAACGTGTCATTGCAATATTGCATATCGCATGGTTAAAGATATTTTGTGAGGGTGTGCCCTTTGTAAGTGGTGATATGCAATGTGAACCTTATTTTAATAAGAAAAGTTTTAGGACTTAGTTCAAATGAAAAAAACCTACTAGTTTCAAGGTTAAGCATGGTAATCCCTTTTGATCGCATTTCATGAGTTTTGGTCGTTAACAGGGCTTTTGACACGTACGAGTGTTATGCGAAAAGGCGAGCATTTGCTAGCTTTTCAAAGGGTTTCATCTTGATATCTTTTATTCCAAAAATTTAACAAGAAAAATGCCTAAATGCTAAATTTATTTTTGGAAGGATTTTTTTAAGTGTCCCCATTTATTAATAGAATATTGGCTATTATTTTAACAAATTGCAGGGGAGATGGGGGGGGGGGGGGGGTGCGGGTGTTGTTGAATAGCACAACAATTGGTGATTCGCTAGAAGAACCAATTAGCTTTGATAGTTTTTTGAAATTTCTAAAAACTTCCAAAATAAAGGTAGTTTATAAAATAACAATACAAGAAATATAAGATAAGTAACATTACTCTAAATAATAAAAACAATATCTACCTAACTATCATCCTTTTTATCATCCTTTTCAATATGAAAATTTCTTTGTCTACATTAGTCATTACTTGGTTTTAAAGATAAAAACAAGGGTACTCTCACAAATCAACTTTTAGGTGTATTCAATTGTCATAGGTAGAGTCTTTGCTGCTAGCAGGCGTCCATAGCCTTGATAGGGTTACCTTTTAACCAGCAATGATTCAGTATCCCATCTAGATAAGAGTGCAATATTTAAAGATAAGTTCGGATTTATATACTTGTTATTCTTTTCATTCTTTTCTAAACAATTTTCTTTTCTATAAAATTTTCATTTTACTCCTTAAAGGCCATTGTCTTGGTTTGGTGACCAAAATTGGCAATGCCATTCATTGGTTGTAACTCAACTGAACAAGCTGGCTCTTAATGAGACCCCTTGTCTTTTGATTGATACAATCTCAAGCCATTATCTTGTTTTGATATGCAGTATTTCTAATGTTAGCTAGTTATTTCCTTATGATCATGGTAAGCCGACTCTTGATGAGACCTCTTATCCTTTAAGTTTAAGCATATTTTAAAATTACACTCTAAAAAATGAAAGCGTACTAGATGGGGAGAACCATTGACTCCTTAAGAGTTTCTGGATGACAATTGTAGAGTTAAAGATGCTTTTCTATAGAGAGACTTTGCTTTGTTGCAGATACTTTTCTTGACTGATGGTAGAGAAAAGGTTTCTTTATAAAGTCGAGGTTTTTTTGAAAATGCAACAAGATGATGGAGCTTAGTGAAAATAAGTCGCCTTCACTAAGTGGGCCCGCAGACTATTTTTGGCGCAAAGTCTATTTTTAGACTATGTCTATTTTTAGACATATGGATCATGGTCTATGAGTTGCAGGATGCATTTTGGATATTGGTCATGGTTGGTTACAAATCGTGGACCTCTTTTTAGACATATGGGTGCAGTCTATTTTTAGACTGCCAGTTCAAAATAAACAGTCGAATATTATTAGCTCTTCATAATATTTGGACTATAAACATTTCTTATGTCTTGGCACACTTCAGTTCGAGCTACGTATGTGGGCGCTTGCAACTGCCAGAAGGAAAATACGCTTTTCTATGGTTGTTGAGCTATTGCATGATGGATTTTAGTTAGAACTTCAGTGATTGAGTTTGGTGGAGTTGATTGAGGGTGTGTTTCAGTTTGACTTAGTTGAACTAGTTGTTTTAGTCTAACTGACAAATACACTAGTGATGAGTGATGTGAATTAATTATTAATTAATTCACTAATTATTAACTCATAAATAAACTAAAGAATACATCAATTAACTCAGTGCATGGACAATTCAGTAGAGACAAGTGTTAGAGGTGGGTGAAAGGGTGAGACTACTATCAGTTGTGACTATAGTTGTGCATGAGATTTGCACAACCATTGATTGAGATTGCCAATGAGGATTGCGCAGTACAAGCCAAGGGAATTCTAACTTGGATCTCATCTATTCTCAACTTGGATTGCGCAGTAGAGGTAGGCGAACAATGGAGGAGATTTGAACCCATGACTTGTTCAAATCTGAGCTAGTTTGTGTGTAGCATGTGGAGATAGTACTGATTACTTGTGAGGAGTATTGTACTATGTATTGTTACATGTTCTCTATCATTATAATATACAGATAGTTGGGGGTTTTCAATTGTATTCTTTCCCCATTACATACCATGTTGATATGTGTGATTGATGTTTCAATGTGCGCATGTGATTGTTTTTTTTTTAATTCCGCAAATTGATGATCAATGGTAGACGAGGTTATGTATTATGCATGCATTCTACAAATAGTGTATAATCAGGATAATATCTTTGAATAAGTGTTATATTATTCAAATTTCTACAGGTTTAGCAAAGGAAAAATAATTTTGGCAGAGAGCAAGCAATTTTAGAGTAATAGAACTTAACCCATGTTTCAAATGCAAAATTCATATTCTTAACAATCTCTACTTATACAAGCGAAAAGTCAAAATATAAAAGAGACTATTATTTGTAAAGCCAAAATTAAGTGCTACTCAACTTTTATTTCTCCTAAAAAGTAAAGGCAATAATATACAAGGAATAGAAGAGGTCATCTTCTATGAAAAATATTTCTTGAGGATTTGCCCATTAACAGGTAGAGATTCTCTCTTTCCTGATAAATCTTGCAATAAAAAGGTTTATGGGCCTATTTGTTCCACAATCTGAAACGGGCCAAGCCAAATTCATTGGAACTTGGTATGCTTACCTTTTTCCTCATGTTCTTTATCCCATTTCAATATGAGGTATTCAAGCTGAAAGGATTTTGAACTTATAGAATTTACATCAAAGGAAGCTTTGACTAACTGTTGATGATGTGCGTGCATAATTTTGGCCTTTTCCCTTTCTTCTTCGAGCTTAAGGATTTGTAATTGTCTCACTTGCATAGAAGAGGAAGGAGTTTCTTAAATAAATTAAACTAGGGCTAAAGAGGGAATAGCTACATTTGTGGGGAGGAAAGCTTCTTTCCCATAGACCAAATTAAAAGGAGAAGTGTTTATGGAGGCCTTCCGTCTTATTCGATCTGCCCATAAAGCAAATATTAAATACTTATGCTAGTTTTTCTGACTTTTATCAACAGTTTGTTTCATAATCCTTATGATATATTTGTTTGTAGATTTGGATAAGCCATTTCCTTGAGGATAATAGTTAGCAGAGTATTTAAGTTTAAAACCTCTTTTAAGAGAAAATTTTATCATAGCATTGCCTGAAAAATAAGATGCATTATCAAACATAAGGGCAGATGGTAGACCAAATCTGGTAATAATAAACTAATCGATGAATTCAATGATGTTTTCAAAATTGGCTGCCTTAAGTGAAATTGATTCCACCCATTTTGTGAAGTAATAAGTTGTTGAAGAATGTATCTATGCTTCTTAGAGGAGTGAGGAATGATCTCACCTATTTTGTCCAGTCCCCATTGTTCAAATGGTTGTTCAATGTTGACTGGATGCAATGGTAATGCGGGTTTCCTATATCCGCCAACAACTGTTTGACAAAATTTACATTTCCTTACATAACTGTGTGTATCCTTGAATAATGTTGGCCAATAATAGCTAGCATGCATGATTTTATGTGTGGTTGTGTCCCCTCCAAAATGTCCACCAGCTGGTTCATCATGGAGTTCTTGCAAAACCTTTTCTGCCTTAGATTTTTCAAGACATCTAAGAAAACCAGAATCATAATTTATTCTAAATAACACATTTTTGATGATTTGGTATTGTCTAGCTTTTAGTCTCAAAGCCCTTTTTCTTTGGTAACTTAGTTGTGTAGGGGCATACCCAGTTCTTAAATAAAAGATGATATCAACATATATGGATCTAGTGTCATTAAGGCTTACCTCGTATACTTGTATATCATCACCTGAATCTTGTAGCTCTGATAAGTTGGATGCTCCTACTAACATTCTGCAAAAACCTTGACCTTTTACAATTTTAGCTGGTTTGATTTTAATGTCATATTCTTGTAGTGCAGTTACCCAATTTTCCCTTCTCTCACCTGCATCCCTTTGTATTAATAGATTTCTCACTACTGAGAATGGTACTACTACCTTGGTGTGGGTTTTGACGAGAATTGGTTTGAAATGCTTTATGGATTTGAAAACAACAAAATCTTGTTTTTCAACATTTGAATCGTTCAATTTAGCCCCCTATAAATTGGAGCTAAAGAAATAAATTGGTGCTTTGGCTTTATCATCATTGACCTATGTTAATATAGCTGCATATAATTTCTTAGAAGCAAAAGTATATAAAATGAAATTATTAAAAAAATTCGGAGTTGCTAAAGAGGGAGCATTTATGATTGCTTGTTTAATTGAATTAAAGGCTTCACGCTTTGTATGTCTCCATTTAAAATAAGAATTTTTCTTAATCATGGATTGAAGAGGTAAAATAATTCGTGAAAAGTCAGGGACAAATATTTTGACAAAATTTATCTAACCTAGGACAGATTGCATACACTTTTTGTTATGAGGTAAAGGAATTTCAGAAATTTCTCTAATTCTATCAGGGTCAATGTGAATCCCTTCTTTGGATACAATGAATCCAAGGAGTTTTCCTTCACTTAATGCAAAGATAGATTTTTTGGGATTAAGAGAACTTCCATACCTCTGACAATTCTAAAAGATTTGTTTTAAATATTTCAGCTGATTACTGCGCTTTTTGGAGTATACAGTTATATCATCTAAATAGATTACCACTGATTTGTTTACCAAACCTTTGAAAGCTATGTCCATGGCTCTTTGAAATGTTTCACCAGCATTGATTACTCAAAATGGCATCTTCTGATAGGTGTAGGTGACCCATTTGGTTCTAAATGTAGTCTTTAACCAATCATCTAGATGTATTAGAATCTGATTATAACCTAAAAATCCATCCAGGAAAGACATTAGTTTTGAGCCTGCAACTGATTGCAATATCTGTTCCATAGGAGGCAAGGAAAAGTTGTACTTCAGAAAAGCTTTATTGAGATCGCAAAAGTCTATACATATTCAAATATCACCATTCTTTCTTCTAACTGGAGCAAGGTTGGAGACCCACCTGGAATGTCTGACAGGGAAAATAATCTTGGCTTTCAACAGTTTATTCAATTCAGATTTAATTTGATTTTCTAATTTGGGATAAATCTTTCTCAATTTCTACTGTACAGGTTTTTCATCAGATGTCATGGGGATGGTATGTTGAATTATAGAAGTCTCATATGTTTTAAGATCTTCATAGTTCCAAGCAAAGGCATTCTTATATTTCTTCAAAAAATGAATGAAAATTGATTTTTCATATGACGTAAGACCAAGGCCTAGATTGATATTTTGAGGTTTAAGATTAGTTCCAAGATTAACTAATTCAAACCTCAATGTTGAACTCTGAAGTTTTGAGTTGGAGTGCCTTTTGAATCTGTCCTTAAGGTCATATAAATCCTCCAGCTTAACCACAGACTTAGGCATGGAATTCATAATTGCTTCTTGCTTAAACTGGCTGTCATGTTGATCTTCATCAATTATCTGGTCATCATAAGAGCCTTCTGATGTCAAAAATCTTATGATATCCGGATCATTATTGAAGACTCACCAATTGGTGACATTGTTCGGAATAGAAGTCCTAAAAGTAAATTCAATAGAAAAGCGATCGGGACTGTAATCTCCTGGTGGAATGAGCCTGGAAGCCACATTAGCCAAAATATCAGTGCTTGCGTTTTGGAGTCTTGGGATAGGGGAAATATTAAACATTGTAAAGTGAGAGGTAAGGTCTTGGACTAACAATTGATAACGTTTCAAATGTATAAATAGATAGTGTATAATATTTCTTACCTAGTTTATCACAATTTTCAAAAATCCAAATACTTGAAGAGTTTTATGTTAAGGCCAATGGCTTTATACAAACCTTGAACTAATGCTTCATATTCAGTAGTGTTGCTTGTGCAATCAAATTCAAGTCTGCATGCTAACATAGTTTTTCCCCCCTTTTGGCTAACTAATATGCATCCTACTCCTGCTCCAATGTTGGATTTAGATCCGTCAAAAAATAATTTCCAAAATAAAGAGCTAACTACAGGTTTATCTACAAAATTTATACACTTAGAAGTATCTGTTTGAGAAAAAATTTCAACTTGCGATACAACAAAATTTTCCAAGAAAGGTGAAGTATTTGCATTAAAATTTCCTAGAAATGATTCGACTGAGTAGTTTCTAATGATGCTACTGATATACACGATTGGTTCATTCTCTCCTTCTAGTTCTGTAACAATATAATTTTGATTTTTTCGCGATCAACCCTTATTTGATTTGGCTTGCCATTATAGGGAAGCCACATGTGTGACTAGTCTTTTGCAAAATAACCATGGAGATTTTTTAACTAGTCTCTACTAAGGATTAATTCGTAGAACTCCAAAATATCAGCTACAAGAATGTCAATGATTTGACACACTTTAGGGTTTGATGAAATTCTAATGGTAACTTGATTAAGTTCCTAAATTCGACTTGGGATCGATCTAACAGCACAATGCGCACAACAAATTTTGGAGGCTAAACATTCAATTTTGCACAAACTATTCTTGGTAAAATGTTAGATGAAGCTCCAGAGTCAACTAAACAGTTGTGTAGATTTTTATTGAAATTTCAAAAGTAAAAAAAAATGGAGGAGCATGGTATTTAGATCTTCCTCCGATTAGAGCAATATCGGTAAGACCGATTTTGCCTAGTGAGGTGTTAGGGGACCTTCCCATTTCTTGGGTAGCTTACGAGACTACAGCAACAGGAAGAGGCAAAGTACGCATTGCTTTGAGTTCTTTGAGTAGCATCTTCTACTGACGTTTCAACTTGCTAAGTTCATGAAAATTAATGTTTTCCCTATTATTTTTCATATCATCCACAATTTTATATTCCATTTCATTGGATACTATCAGGGTTTTAGCCAAAGGTGAAGAATATGATTGAAGAGGAGTGGTTTGGGTAGATTTATTTCTTACTTGTTGTTTTGTCCTTGGGAGCTGAAGTTGATACGTTTTGCTTTGGATTTGTTTGTGGTAAATCAACAAGACTTCTACTTGGGGTTGAAACAGGTAATCCTTCTTGTGTATCTTCATTGGGAAGGATAAAATCCCACATTCCTTGTAAGTCGGCCACTTCTTCATCATCTGTTTGTTCTTCAGTTGTTGAGACTTCATCTTCCTCAACACCAGATTCAACATTTGATATAGTGCTTGGAGGCTTAGTATCAGCGGAGGGATGCCTTTTATATGGTCTGAAATATTTCTTTGAGGAAGTATTTGCTACTTATTTCTTGATATCAACCATTTCATTAGACATGGTTTTGAGTACTTTTTGTAAACCTTCAATATCAAAAGGATCTTTAGGTGGTTTTTTCTTGGATTCATCCCTAAAAGTCACTTTCTTGGATTTTCGTTCTTCTAAAGCATTTTTCTTATCTAAGGCTAGAATTCGTTCTTCTACATCTATTGCTTCCTTTATGTTTTCTGCCAAAGTTGGTTTGGCAACTCTATCGACGAAAATAATTGCATTTGAAGGGAGAGAAGAAATGTACCATTCATTTTGGACTTCATCGTTGGGCTTGGATGTTGTTGGTATTTTATTCAATAACTTATTGAAACAAGAATTGAAGTATTTGATCGACTCTTTAGGTTTAGCTTTCAAATTGGAGATATCATCGAGAAGGGTATTTGTGGATTTGTCATCTCCAAATTTGGTTAGGAACTGCTCTTGAAAGGCATCCCAACTATTAATAGAACCCACTGGTAATGAAAAGTACCATGATCCTATTAATCCTTGTAAGGTATAAGGAAATAATATTACAACTGCATCTTATTCTACTACTTCATTTAGGTTAATGGACAACATAAAATTGTTTATGTGTTCCTCAACTGGTAGGCCATTATTAGGATTGAACTTTGGTAGCCACTTTTCGAGATGGGCTAGCAATTGATGTAAAGGCCCAACCATCTGTACAACTCCTAGATTTTTCCATGGCCTTGGAGGGTTTTGAGCCATTGTTGGTATCTGCATAGAGGAAGATGTTCCAGTGGTTGAAGGTGATTGGGTAGAGGAGGCTTGTGCTCCAGTACTTGTGTAAATCACGATTTGGAGTTATGAGGTGGGTGATTGATCTTGTGATGAAATAGATGGAATGAATGAGGATGATTGAGGTGATTATGATAGAACCTCACTATGGGATTCAGATGGTGTCTTATTAGCTCTCTTACAGCTTGGTAGAGGGAATTCGAATGGGGGGATCCCAAACTTTTCACTCTGTGCTCTAGTTAACTTTGAGATGAGGGAAACTGAGAAGTAACACTATCTTGGGATAACTCAGATTCTTCTTGAGATATTGAAATCCCTTGTAACTTATGAATTAAAGATTCGACTTAGGGGATTCTATAGAAGAAGAATGATCTGGCTTCTTTGGAATTTCAGTAGTTAGCTCTAAGGGTTTCTTTACAACTTCTCACTAGGAATTGGGAGATTTTGAATGCGATCGAAGTTGAAGGTGAGGGTGAGGGAGTTTTACTCTTAGAATGGCCTGTTGGTTTGAATTTACTTGCCATTCATAGTTAGGCCCTCCTTCTTGCACCAAAATGTTGAATCCTCAAAAATTGTTGCTACAACATGGGGGAAAACCACTCAGTCTAGACCTTGGTTAACAACTCCTTTTTTGTTTGGTGTAGTGACTCCAATTGGGGATAATGGGACCAATTGCCCAAAAGAGATTTTGATAGTGTTGATGGGGTGATATATGATGTAATGAAGGAATGATTAAGCTAAGTGTAATCTAATATAAACTATTTAAACACATGCATATATCCTAGTTTGAACACTATTAAATTATAACTATGCCCGGGAATAAAGTAAAGTATGCGATCTACAATAATGTCCTATAGAAATTGGTAATAAAGATCATTCAACTGCAATAAGAAGTGAAATCATTTAACAATAATAGTTTTGGATAAATAGTTAGCCAAAACAATTGTGAAATATATATCACATATAGAATCGTTCATATATTCAGCATAAAATTTTACAAAATTGCATTGAAACTTTCATACATAAAACAATTGAAGAAAAATTTATTGCCTGATACATAAATAAAACAGAATCATAAGATAAAATTACCATATATGATAAGTTTTTCTCATGTGTTTCAGCAATATCAACCTAATTTAAATCAATCCAACATCATCTAAGAGTGAAAAAGTGAAATTTCAGTAGAGCATGCCAAATATTCAAAAGAAAATTGATCATGTTCCATTCATTCCACCAGAACCTCCTCAAAGGTACAAAAGTGCATTGTTTGAAGAATGTTTCTGATAAAATTTCTGGACCCCTCTCTAAATGCATGAGAGGGGTTTAAATACTAAACTATAGGTCCTAAAATAGATTATTACAAAAAATTAGCTGAGAGGTTTGAACAACCTTCCTCAGATTATGATAACTGAAACTAAAATAGAAATGAAACAAAGCGACTAACTCCTTTGCATTTGATCCTTAATATCATAGATACCTTTCATTGGTTTGAGCTGTGTCGATTGGCCGATCATAGATTTCAACTGTCCAGTAAATATAACGTCCATTAGTACTAGCACCATATTTTGTGTGGAGGTGGTTAAGCATCACAAGGTCATCCACTGTTATATGGTTTGACTAAATATTTCTAGTATGCTTTCCAATTTAGCTTGCTCATTTGTCTGATTACCTCCTCCCTTTCCTTTGCCGCCTATCTCCATTACTATTCTAGTTGTTTGGCATTTGGAAGAAATCATGGTATAGATTTTGCAGCCAAGTTGGCGCCATGTAGATTTTCGTTTATGGCTTCAATGATGTTGTTTTCTACTGCTGCCGTGACCATTGTTGCCCTTTTTGCTTGTTTAAGCCAAGAATCCCATTCTGCAAATAGAATTTCTTTATGTGATTCCTCCAGTTTTGGAAAATCAACCTTCCTCCCATCTTCTGATTCTTGCCAGGTGATAAAGACATAAATACTTTGATGGATTTCATCATACTCAAGTCTCATGTCGATGGCTTGGCTTGTTAGCTTATCACTGATCTCGCAATAAGGACTTATTTGCGAGATTTTCTGGCACACAAATTCCTTTTGTTGCATTAATTGGGAGTTAAGGTTGAGTTCTTCGTTTACGAACTGATCGATTTGTGGACTATCTTTATTCTTCAGCGCACCCTTTCCTACTAGGCTGGCCTGATGTTGTATTTGCATCTGTTCAAACTCCTGATGAAGCTTGGCTATTTGTAACTCTGCTTGTTGGTTAGATTTTTCTTGCTATAATTGTTGTTCCAACAATAGAATATTTTGTTCCTTTTCTCTCAGAAACATTTGGACCTCTGTTGCTTTATCAATAGTTGTTGTGGCATAGGCTCCTGTAAATTGCGATAGTCTTGTAAGGTTTTCTGATGGGTCCATGGGAAAATCTTTCCAGATAGTGTCCATTGGTTCATTGTCGGGAGTGGTAATAGCTGCAACATCTAACTTTCTTTTCTTCCTCTGCCTTTTGATGACAACGTCTTGGGTAGGGCTATAAAACACATCTAGTGGAGGAATTTCCTCAATTCTCAAAATAATTTCAGAAGTGGGGGTGGAAGGAATGAGCTCCACATCCTTAGTGCCTATAGTTTTCTCCATTGTAATTTCTTGAGTTATTTGTGTTGTGGAGTTTGTATTTCAGATGTTTGTTCCTCTGTATGGAGCTTCTTATTAAAATGATCCCATTATTTTTCTAAATCAAAAATTGGGGGTTTCGTTGACTTAGTGGAAGTAGAGTGAATTTCAGCCTGTTTCTTTGTCGAGGTTTGCTCGACTGCTTTCTCTGTAGTTCTGGCTTTGTCCCTTTTGAACTCTCTATTTTTATTGCCCCCATTTTGAGACAGTTCTTGTGAGTGCTCTGACTCATGGGTAGACTTCTCCTGGGAATCTTCTTGGGAATCTTATTTGGAATTTTCTCTCAAGCTTTCTTCTAAGCTTACACTGGGAGTTGGCTCCCTTATTGGTTCAATCTATAGCAAGTCCAATGGGACCTTCAATAATATCATCTCCCTATATTCATGGAAGGCTTCAAGATCATCTGGGCAAAAAGTAGTGATGCCATATGTGTCACTTTTGAAAATGTTTCCTTTTGTAGGAAGAGGTCATCAAAGGCATCTTCCTCATGGGTGAATGGTTTAACTTTCACCATAGTAGTGAAGTCTTTTTCGGTGCCATTTGGGTCATACAATTTTCCTGGGAATGTAGTCAATTTCAGAGATTTCATAATCTCTGCTTTTTTGCATGCATGTCCAAAATCGTGTACTACAAACAAACCATATTACAACAGAAATGTAGTCCAAATAGCCTTTTTCTGTTCCTTTAATCCTTTGCTCAACCCATCTTCCCCTGCTGTTTGGTAGGCTATCTCCCTGGCCATTAACTTGTCAGGGACATAGTATGGGAGCACATGCGGTGAAGTAATGCTCACAAATACTCTAATATATGTAAATTTCTTCTATCCAAACCATCTGGATACAGGTAGGATATCTACTTCAACTTCTCTAGAAAACATAGGGGAATTTTTGTTGTAGACTTGTTTATGGATAGGCAACATAAATCCTTGACAAATTTTGTAAAAATGGGGGTGAAACTGAGACTCCCACATACTCTTATGATATATATGGATAGGAAGCAAGTCTTTCACAGTCCACTTCCGTCCCATGATAGGAAATTTGGAGCCAAAACAGATTGTGTCCATTACATAGGCACTCATGAAAAATTGGGGGTAAACCCTTGAAGAGATAATCCTCTTTCTCCTATACTCCATAATATCTTTTGCGAAATTATGAAAAAAAAATTGGACCCAATTCATTATTGTTATTTTTATGGCTGCATCTATTAATGGCAGCTATTATGGGGAAAATTTGGTAATATCGGGCTTGCCGAACATTCTACATAGCATGGCTGCTACAAAACTATGAGGGAGAGAGAGAGATGTTGTAGAATACATACACGTCATATCCTTTTTGATATTGCCTTCATTTTCTATCCAAGTCTGCATGACGTCTGCTAGGTCTTTGTTCTCCTTAGCAAATTTCTCAAGGAATTTCTTATTGTAGAGATTTTGTGGCTCTGGTAGATTGTACATAAGCCACAGGTTGTATGGTGAGAAAGATTCCATAACCTCCTACCTGCTATTCTTGAATTCTCTATTCGAGATATCCACCTGATCAATTAGCCACTAAACCATATCTGTATATGGAATTATCTTCGGTCTTGCGTTTATGCAATACAAAAATGAGCATGTGTCTCTAAGAAGAAGGCATCGGGGGAAACATGACCATCGGTTGTGGCCTTTGTTACCAGAGGTCTTGGTTTCTCCTCTTCTAATCAATCATACATGGCCTCCCATGTTGAAGTTCCTCTGTCTTTGTTGCATGTAGTGTCAGAGAATAGAGGGATCATTTTTTATTTTTCAGACATCATTGCCTTTCCCCTCTTTGCCATTGCTCCAAACGACTCTTGTTGTGGATTGTTCATGAAAATGGAGCAAAGCAGAAGCTATCCGATAGACACAAGTAAAAATGAACATAATTATGAATGATATAGATAATCTTGAAAAGGTGACAAGAAAGGAGTTTTTATTAAACGCGAGCGAGAAGATATCATATCACGTTGAGCAGGTTTTCAAACGTAAATGCAATTAACCCGTACTAAATGCCCACTAAGGGTTCCTTATCCCTAGCATTATTTCCCATTAATGTTTTGCATCATAAGTTGGGAAATAAATTTTTTAGGGTGGTGAACTTTTTAACTACGAAAATGCTTATTTTTCGATTTGCGATGCAATATCGCGGAACACATTATCACATTTTGTGTGTGTGATTTCTTTAACATTCCTTTGGTTTCTATGAGATGCGAAATGTGGGACGTTATTTATTAGTTTTCAAAGCATAGATTATTTGATAGGATTTTATTTGTAAAGACCTTTTCATTGCGCAGCGGACTTGAGTGCTTTTTATAACATAGTTGGCAATCGGGACCGGGCTTCCATTGCATTTTGCAATATCGCATGGTTAGTAAGGTTTCAGATCTTTCTTAAGGGTTTCCAATGTGATGTGATAAGGGTGAACGTGTCATCATAATATCACATATCGCATGGTTAAAGATATGTGTTAGGATGTGCCCTTTGTAAGTGGCGATATGCAATGTGAGCCTTATTTTAATAAGAAATGTTTTAGGGCTTAGTTCAAATGAAAGAACCTAATAGTTTCGAGGTTAAGCGTGGTAATCCCTTTTGACCTCTTTTCGCGAATTTTGGTCGTTAACAAGTATTTTGACATGTTTGATCATGAAATATGTGAAAAGGCGAGCATTTTCTAGCTTTTCAAGTGTTTCATCTTGATATCTTGCTTTATTCCAAATATCCAACAAGAAAAATGCCTAAATGCCAAATTTATTTTTGGAAGGATTTTTTTAAGGGTCCCCATTTATTA
>APFE030899424.1:100186-133416 GCA_000404065.3 Pinus taeda
TACAAAAGTGCAACATCAGTAGCAGACATCAAATGCAAACATTAATAAATCTCGATCCATCCATTCATCAAAACCTCCTCTGAGGGTGCAGAAGTGCATGTTCTGAGGACAAGTTTTTTGACAAATTTCTGGACACTTCTCTAAATTCCTAAGAAGGGTTTAAATACTGCTAACTAATTAACTTAATTACATAAATTTAGGATACGGTTTTAAATGACCGCCCTTCTAATAAAGAAAAACTATTTCTAAAAATTGAATCTAATTCTGAATCATTTATGTATTTGCTCCTTAGTGCTGCAAGCATGCAACATTCGCCTGGGAAGAGTCAGCTGGTCACCTTCCGCTTTCGTTTGAGCTATGAAAATAGAAATAACAAGCGCTAGCATCACTTTCTGGTAAACTAGAAGATATTTTCGAGAATCTTCCTCTGGCTGGGTGTATTCACTGCGTGTATACTTGGTAATAACTCAAATTTCTCTCAAACTGATTCTGCTTTTGCTATTTCGGTTTCTGGCCTTGCGAATGAATGAACAAGTTAGGGACTTTACTCTTTGAACAATTTTCTGCATCGAAAACTGCCTCCGTTCTTTGTTCTGGGCTTTTCTGGTGCGTTTTCCTTCTTTAGTGCCTTTTTCTTTTTTGCTTTACCGGGTCATAAGCTTTAGGGTCTTTTGTAAACATGTTGCTTTCGTGCGCCTTTGACTCTGAGCTTTGGATGGCTTATTGACATCAGCATCTGTTGAGTGATACTCTGGAATCTATGGTCCTGTCGCGTGCGACATCCGTTTCTGAAGGGATCTCTTCTCTGTTTTCCGAGCATTGACGCTTTCCACTTTTCCTTAGATGTTTCCTGCACATTGCTTCATGTTATTTCCTGTCTTACAGTTTACGCAAAGGAAAAGAGTAATGATAATCAAGATTGACATGAAAGCTTTAAGCTCTTATGAATGCATAATCATGACACCCATAGCGAACTAACTCTTCAAAAAACACAAAACTGTCCTTCCTGAATACTTTGGCGTACAATTATTAATTTCTTTTAAGGCGCGCGTCCAATTTTGGTTTGCAGACAGCTTTCCTTGAATACTGCGCCGAGGAAAATTCGCGATGGGTGATTTCTACGACTTGCATCGCAACATCGTGGATCGCATCGTCAAGATGTGTCATCGCAGAAAATCATGATCGCGAATTTTTGCAAATCACATTTATCGCAGATTGCAGTATTGCAGATCGCGTTTAGTTATTCAATCATTGTGTGTTTCTTACACGATATTGTGATATGCGACGTCGCATATCAGCCGTTGGAGATTTCTTAAGTTTTTTCATTTAAGAGTGCTTCATAATGAATGCGATGCAATGAATTTCGCGTCGCTTCTTCGCAGTTTATTATGCTCTTAAGAAAACGTTTCATTCTCTTCTCGCGATGTGATACAGTTTTAAGGAGTTGAATACAAAAATTTTCATAAAATGTTTTTTTGGATTTTTTATTGAGGGTCCCCATTTGCTTGGTGTTATTGCTAATATCAAACAAAGAGGGGGGTTGTTGGTGGCCACAACAGATGGTACCTTGAAAACCCATCCATGAACAAGTATGCTTCTTGACCGCCAACATTCTCTAGTACTTTATCTGTGAATGGTGTTGGGAATGGATCATGTACACAGGCATCGTTCAGCTTCCTAAGGTCTATGCATATTCTTATTTCACCCTTCTATTTTTTCTCCTGTACCACCATAGGACTCACCCAGTCGAATTCTTCCACTGGTTCAATAATTTCGGCTACGAGAATTTTGTCTAATTTGTCGCAGACCTTTTCTTTATACTTAGGATTCAAGCATAAGCCCACTGGTTAATGGCTTTTTCAGGGTGATCTTCATCGTCCCTAAATCATCCATGATCCCTTTTAGGTTCGTAATTTTGGTTGGGAAAAAGTCTTGGTATTCATAGAGTAACTCATCGACCTTATCGACTGTGGAATCGTCCTAATAGTCCCCAAGAGTTGTGTATTTTGGTTCTGTCTCCGTTCTAATGTTGACCTACTTTGTCTTTAGTAGCATAGTGATGTTAGGGTCTTCAAGTGATGGTTCACGAATCTCGCAAGAGCCTTCTGTTTCTAAAATGTTAATGTTCTGTGGGTCCTCATCATCCTCCTCAACATTCACGTTATAACACTCCAGTGCACTGCTTAACTGTATCACCCACTAGCTTAAGTAGTCCCATTGGCTCCTGTTGCATTTTAAAGATAGTGGCTTTCACTGCTTGTAGCGCATCATCAACAGTTTCTGACCCAAATGTGAATTTTAACAAGAATCCCTTGTGCAAGACATCCCATTCACTCGTACCATGGCGTAGCTCCGTCTCTGTATACCAATTCATGGGTATGACATCGAAGGTATGGTAGAATAAGTTCACCCATTCAAGATGTGGCTCTTCCTTGTAGACCTTGGTCCATTTCGCGAGGTGCGTGAGTGGATCATCTTGTTCGTCATATTTTTCTACTAGTTGTACTTAGGGTTTTCCAAACTGCAGGTGCGTCATCCTTCTACATCTATGTCAGTCTTCAAAAGTTCTTGGACACATACCCTATCATCGTGCTTGTGTTGCGCGTAGTGCCCACTTCAGCGCATCGAACAGTTGCTGTTCTAGTACTGCACTTTCGAATTTTCTCATAAATTCATCCACCACTGACAATCCATCATATGTCAGTAGCTCTCTTTCCTCTATTATTACACAACGCAATGACCTGATCATCATGTTGAAGTTCAGTGTTGTTACTTCGTGTAGCCGATTCTGCCATCGCTCTATCTCTTCGTCTGAATCTAAAGTGCAGGATCTTTTGCGCTCCCACGAAATCCTTCAATCTATAGTTAGATTCACCCAATCCTTTCCTTGTGCAGTTATCTTGTAGATACAGTCGAGATCGTCAGTATTATCATTGTTACGCACTGGTTTAGTGTATCGCATTCCTTTCGCTGGATCTAGCAGTACTACTATGCATAGTGACTTTTTTTCAAAGATCATTTTGTGCTTCTTCAGGTTTATGACCTCATTCATATCGGTAGGCCAGTCTATTCCTAGTAGCGTGGGATAGGGATTACTATCATCGACAATCTCTATCACTTCAAAATCTGCCTGCGTGCTCACTCCTTCAATATCAGCTATCACCCCTTGCAATCTTCCCATGGGAAAAATCTTCTGTTGGTTTGCCATTGATAACTGAATAGGGGACCATTGTAACTTAGGTTTGCCCATGCATTCCTGTGTTTTCTTTGGTAGTACATTCACGTCTGAACCCAGATCCAAATTACCTGATCCATTTTGTACTCACCTATTTGCGCAGTCAACCTCATCTCCCTTCCTGTGCGCAATGCATGCTTTCCAAGTTTCGAACCATGCACAGTTCTCCTGATCCCGCGCACCTAGTGATAAGTTCCTGTAGCCCTTTGACTACCTTGTTGTCACATAGCAGTTTCATGCATGTCTCTAGAAAGGTAGTGAGCATTGAAGGATCCATCCCTGGCTCTAGTTGATCCTTACCACCTGAAGTGGAGGCCTCCATGAAGCTCTTCTTAGCTTCCATGAATGTCTCCTTCGTGCGTTCTAAGTCAGACTTGGGTTCCTTTGTAGGAGCCTTGCGAACCCACGCACTATATTTTGGCTGCTTCCCTTTATCATCTCCCATGGACATACCACTCATGAGAATCATGTTTACATTTGGGTCTTGTTTGCGCGGTTCAGACCTCATCATTTGTAAATTTTGGGTCGAAGGGGGCTGGAGTACCCCCTTTTCTTGCATCTTCGCTATCAGCAAAGGGTAATCTTCTGCCTCATGATCAAACTGATTACATTACCAACATGATATCTCAGTCGGGTTTGTAAAATCACGGGCATAATGCCCTAGCCCTCCACAATTGTAACAAATTATCTGTCGATGACCCCTTCCTGGTCCCATTCCACCTCGACCCCGATCACCCCCCTGAAACCCATTGCATGCCATATTTGTATTTGGGTCGAGGTGTTTTGTTCTACACCTTGTAGGTAGGAGTTCTATCCATCATTAGTTCATAGCTTCGACAGATGTGTTCATCATGGCCTACTGACCTGGAGAAATTACAAAACAATTGTTGGGACGTATACTTCTGCAATAGATGAAAATTATCTATGGTATGTTTTCCTCCTATCTAGTAGATCACGCACCATAATGCAGACACCACACTCGACCCCGCCTATGCCTTCGGTCTTAATGGCAATGGCCCTCCCCTTGCCAAGTAGTTCGTGAACACTAGACCCATTTGTTGGCTTGTATGGGCATGATCGAGGTTCAGAGGTGATTTAGCCAAGAAAATCCCAGTACTATTGGCCCTTTCGGCAATAGTGCACGAAGTGCGGACTGAGGTCTCACTCGAAGTAGTATGGGAGGGTACTAGAACTAGGTTTCTGCACCCTTGGGATGTTTGATGGGCTTCTGGAGGTCCACGATCTGACCTATCGCTATGTGCACTTGCAATCCCTTCACAACCTATGTTGCAGCTTCCATGCAGCCCTACTCGGGTCGCGACCCGTATAATACCCAAGTCTCTTTCTACTTAACTGATTACTTAACTTGTGTGTGTAAGATTTATGGTTATTATAGCATATTCAGCGATCATATCAGTGCGCATGATACATAACCCAATACAAACATAAAGAAGATAATGCATAGCATATACACAGAAATAGGAATCAACTTCTCTTTTATTAATCTTCAATCTTGCTTACAAACTCGACACCGCCCTGTGCACTTAGTTGCAGGGGTCTGCGCACTCAGCTGTAGAATTTACTACGCCTCTGCGCACTCAATTGCAGAGCCTCTTCCTACTATTACAACCCAATACACTTAGAATCCTACTCTAAGCTCAAACCATTCCTTCACTACTTACTCTATCATCAACTATCTTTACAACTTATAGCCTCACTCTATTTATACAATCCCATGGTCCGCGGACCATGGGTAAGCTAACATGACTTTACATTACATTACATTACTATAGGGAGGACAACCCTATGACTTTAACCTCTACTTCGCACTCCGTGCCCGCAATTCACAGTCTTACAAAACCTTTGACCAAAACTTGGGCTTTGAGCCCCAAAACCTGTTGTTGGGGGATTCCATGCCCAATAGTGTTTGTTATATTCTTTCCATGACTAGCCCTATGCGGAGGAGGGGTCATAGGGGGGTCGATATCCCCCCCATGTTTGTTGCACCGAGCGTAGAAAGGGGGGTGAAAACCCCCCCTATTGAGGGGTTTGAGGGGGGTGGTAGCCCCCCTCTATGGGGTTCGAGGCAATGCCACAGGGAAAAAAAAATTTAGACCCTATATTAGGTGGGTGAACCTATCTATGGTTTTGTGCATGGTTTTCACACATGGTTTTGGGCATGATGGCTTTTTTCCCATGGTATTTTTGTAGATCCAGTCAAGGGAACTACGATTATGTTCTAATCCAGGGTTAATGGATTGGGGTTTATGGATGCTTCAACGTGTATATATGTATTGTAATATTGAAAGGAATATAATGAAAAATTAATCTAGTAGTCCCAGTTTGGGTATCCAGGGGAAAATATCTATGTATATATATTTTATGTTTTTATGCTCTCACCGTTGTTTATTTTCTATTTTTAGAATTTGTATGTAGGTAATTATTGTATGGGGTTAAAACCTACATTTGGTATCAGAGCAGTTTTGGCTTCAAGGGGATGCCTTTGCTTCTGAGGGGTTTTACTCAAGCCTCTGGTAGATATTGTTCAGTGGGAGATCTGCACGATCAATTCTTGTGGTGAAAGAAGATAGCAAGCAGTGGAAAGATATAGATCAAGAAATTTAATGGTCAGAGTATTAAGTTGTGGAAACTCAAGATGGAGGATCTGCTTGTGGATAAAGATCAATGGATCATGGTAGATTTGGGTACTAAACCAACGACAATGTCCGATGAAGACTGGAAGAAATTGGATCGAAAGGAAAAGAGCACAATACAGTTTTGTTTATCAGATTCAGTATTGTTGAATGTATCAGGGGAAGCTTCAGCAAAGGCTTTGTGGGACAAGTTAGGGAATTTGTACCAATCTAAGTCTTTGGTGAATAAATTGTTCTTACCGAAAAAACTAAATAACCTGAGGATGAAGGATGGAGACTTGGTGATAAAGCATTTGAATGTCTTTAATACTGTGGTAAGCCATTTGTGATCTGTGGATATAAAGATTTCAGATGAAGATAAGTGCATTAGTTTGCTTTGTTCTCTACCAGATTCGTGGGATAGTCTTGTTGTTGCAATAGGTAGTAATGGGATTGTCATGCAGTTTGATGAAATAGTCTCATCCTTTCTATCAAAGGAGATGAGACGGAAAAATACGGAGGGCCAAAATGGTGATACCTTGTCTATATGAGGACAATCCTAGAATAGAAATAAAAATAAATCATCGAGTGGAAGATCTAAATCTAGAGGAGGTCTAAATCTCCATGAAGACATGTAAAGGTGTGATGGAAATGGGGAAAGGAATGGAACTTCAAAAAGGAATGTAGATCTAAAGCTCCTGAGAAAGGAAATGGACCTGATGATGCTAGTTCTACACAGGAAAAAACCACCTCAGATGAAGGTGGGGATGTGTACTTGGCTTCTTCTTCAAGTACAAATGTAGCTCATAAGGCATGGTTGATTGACCTAGGTGCATCCTTTCACTTCACTCCCCACAGGGAGTGGTTTTGTGAGTATGATAAATATGATGGTGGTGATCTCTTCTTAGGAGATGAAAGGAAGGCTAGAATCATCGATCACAGAAAATTCAAGTTAAAGTTGCAAGGTAGAAGGATTAGAACACTTTTGAGTGTTCTGCATATTCCTGCATTGACCAGAAATATGATTTCTATAAGGAAGTTGGATGATGCGGGTGTAAAAATAGTGTTCAAGAAAGATACCTGCAAGATGGTTCATGAAGCACTGGTATTGATGAAGGGAATTTAGATTGGAACTCTGTACAAGATTCAAAGTACCACTGTTATTGATGGTTTAAATAGTTCTATGGTTCCTAAAAGTGGAGTAGAAAATCTAGTGGTCTCTGGAGAAAATACCATGCTGTGGCATCAAAGGCTTGTACATATTGGAGAGAAGGGCCTTCAAATACTTCATGGTAATGGTATGGTAGAAGGTATGTCTAATTCCTCTCTAGATTTTGATTTCTATGAAAATTGAGTATATGGGAAGTGAGTTTCCCCTCTAGTGCTAAGAGGGTGAAACATATATTACAGCTTGTGCACACTGATGTGTTTGGACCTATGTCAGTTCCGTCACTAGGTAAGTCTCTATACTATGTATCATTTATAGATGAATTCTCAAGGAATACATGGATATATTTACTCAAGAAAAAATTTGAATTTTTTGACAAGTTTAAAAAATTTAAGGCTTTGGTGGAAAACCAAACACAGAAGAAGACAAGGTGTTGAGGAAAAATATCGGTGGAGAGTTTTGCAAGAAGGAATTTGAAGAGTTCTGTAAGAAGTATGGTATAGCATGGACGAAGACTACTCCATAAACACCTCCAAAAAATGGAGTTGCAAAAAGAATGAGCAGGACGTTGATGGAAAAGGAAAGAAGCAGGCTCAGTGGTGCCAAGTTAGGACAAGAATTTTGGGTAGAGGTGGTGGATATTGCATGTTACCTAGTCAACAAATCACCTTCATCAACATTGGAGGATAAGACTCCACAAGAGGTATGAACTGGTAAGAAACCCTCTCTTTCACATCTAAGGTATTTGGATGTGATGCATATGTACATTTTCCAAAGGAGAAAAGAACCAAGTTGGATAGTAAATCTGAAAGGTGCATCTTTATTGGGTATAGGGATGGTTTAAAAGGTTATAAGATTTGGAACCCAGAAACAAGGAAGGTTATGTACAACCATGATGAGGTGTTTAGAGAGGTGAAAGATGTTATTAAACATGAATTCCTACCAAAGGAACCTAAGAAGATAGAATTTGAGCTAAAGGAGGAGGAATTAGACTCTATAATAGAAGAGGAATTAGAAGATGAAGAGCCACAAACTCCAGTTATGAGAAGATCAGTTCGACAAAGAAGGTAGACAAAAAGGTATAGTCCAGTTACTTTCTGTTCAATTTTTTCTATATCTATTACTGTTGATGATCCCTGAACTATCAGGGAAGAAGTACATTCAGAGGATGGAAAACTCTGGAAAGAGGCCATGGTTGATGAAATGGCATATTTTCACGAAAATGAGGCTTAAGATCTCGTGGAGTTGTCGAATGGAAGGAAACCCATTGGAAGCAAATCAGTGTTCAGGAAGAAGATGAATGCATAAGGCAAGGTGGATAAATACAAAATTTAGTTGGTAGAAAAGGGTTATTCCCAGGTACTAGGAATTGATTTTGGTGATATATTTTTCTCTCGTTTCCAAGGTAGCTTCCATTAGATAACTTTTTATATGTTGCTACTTCTTTTGATTTTGCGATAGAATAGATGGATGTGAAGAAAACATTTATTCATAAGGATCTAGAGGAAGAGATCTACATGAAGCAAATTAAAGGCTTTGAGGTGAAGGGTAAGAAAAAACTCGTATGCAAGTTAAAAAAGTCTATGTATCGGTTAAAACAGTCACCAAGGATGTGGTATCAGAAATTCGATACATATATATGGGGACTTGGGTTCACAAGAAGAAAAGTAGATCATTGTGTGTATTTTTAATTAATTGGTGATCATGTTATTTATTTGGTCTTGTATGTGGATGATATGTTGCTGGTTGGAAATGACAAAGAAATTATCTAGGAATTGAAGATCCAATTGTCCTACAAATTCAACATGAAAGATCTTGTTGCTGCAAACTATATTTTGGCTTGGAAATTAAATGAGATCAGGAAAAGAGGAAGCTCTGGTTAAACCATAGGAAATATGTCAAGACAATACTACAGAGGTTTAATATGCATGATAGTAAACTGGTGAAGGTTCCTATTCCCATCGGTGTAAAGTTATTTGTTGAAAAATGTCCCAAGACACAAGAAGAGGAAGAGGACATGTCCAATGTTCTATGTGCAAGTGCAGTCGGTAGCCTGATGTATGCAATGGTTTGTACTAGACTAGACATTGCACATGTAGTGGGAGTATTGAGCAGGTTTATGTCAAAACCATGGAAGGAGCATTGGACAATAGTGAAGTGAGTTTTTAGGTATTTGTGTGACACTAGTGATTATGGTTTGTGCTACCAAGGAAGACCGGGCTTGGATAGAGTTTTGGACATTTGTGGCTTTGTTGATGTAGACTGAGCTGGAGATTTGGATCAGAGAAGATCTACAAGTGGGTAAGTGTTTAACCTATTTCGAGGTGCAGTTAGTTGGATGAGAAAGAGACAATCTATAGTGGCACTTTGAACTACAGAGGCAAAATACATGGCAGCCACTCATGCAAGCAAGGAAGCAGTTTGGTTGTAGAGATTATGTTCAAGTATGGATTAGTACAACGAGCTATAAGGATAGACTATTACAACCAAAGTGCAATTTTCTTAGCAAGGAACCCTACTTATCATTCAAAGAAAATGCACATTGATGTTCAATATCACTTTGTAAGGGATATGGTTGAGGACAAAAAAGGTGTTGCTGGAAAAGGTGGAAACTTTGAAGAATATTGTAGATGCACTAACAAAGTTTGTGAGCACTGAGAAATTCGCTAGGTGTAGAGAAAAAAGGGGCATTGCAAGGCTGGACCAATGACTAAGCTCCCTTGTGGTCCCCGTTAGGTTCCTATACCAATAGGAGTCATAATTTTGAATGACTAAGGTCAAGCTTGTAATAATGTACATACATTTTCTTTCTCCAAATGTTTTCCATATTATAAAAAAGTAAAAAATGTAAAGAGGGTATGTCCTAAAAGATAAATCAAAGGATAAAAAGAATAAGAGAAGGTCAAAAAAATGAAAGTATATGAACCCCAAAAGCAAAAATACCATGAAAGTGTGCAAGTCCAAATGCCACTACTATTTACTTTTATGCATAATAATGATTGTGTGCAACTTGTTATCCATGCCACAATCCATGGTAATCAAATAGTTTAATCTTGGTTATTCCATGGTTTGAGTTTCATGTTTCTAGATTAGAGAAGAAAATCTGACCAAACAGTTTAATCTTGACAGATCATGGTTAGGTAGAGAAAATAAAAGGAGCTCATAATCTTAATAAAGTGAAGAAAAAATGCACCCTAATAAAGTGAAGAAAAAATGGTAGGGTAAGTAGATGGGTAAGTAGTAGAAAGGTTGCAAAAATATCATGTGATTACATAAAAAACACTTATGTCATTGTTACAAGTGCCTCTTTTAAATATGCATAAGTGGTAAACAAAGCAAAGGCAATGGTTCACAATATGATTTAGTTAACATCCCCATCATCCATTTTAACCCTATGGCACTCACTAAATTCCCTTTCATAATAAAAATATTAATACCTATAGTTTTTTAAGTCAAACAGGCTCAGAGCATTTCTTTGACTTCTGGTGGGACCAGACCCTCAGCTTGATGAATTAAGAAGGAAAAGTGTTAAATTCTTGTGCAATTCATCATCCCCTTCAGAAAACCCCTTTCCTAAAGGTTAAACTCCTTTTGCCTAGGAAAACCCCTTGATAAACATATTTTATGCAAAAAACCCACCAAATTACATTTATCCTAAGTACTAAGTGTATGGAAAGCACATAACATTTCATGTACCTAAGTACAATACCCCTTCCACTCATTTCACCTCATATTAACTTTTTTATTAAATATATAAATTCCCGGAAAACCCACTATCCTGTATATATTTAAATCCTTTATAAAAAATAACCCCACCCCTTAGTTTAGTTATAAACTATATGACTACCTAATATCTCGCAAAATATATTAAAATCCCGCCCTCAGTTCTTAATCCTGTGTTAAAGAGTCCCTGATGAGATTAAGCTCTAAGATAATCTTATACTACCTATGATTAGACCCATGGGCCCCCTGAAAACTTTGTGTGTAAATCACCGTGCAAGTCCATCTCCCAACCACCATTGATCATCCCTCCCCCTCATCCAACAGCCTGTGATCATATAAGCCACACCCGATGTTCGTCCAATAACCACCCGATAAAGTGTTTTTCCTCCCATATCTTGATGCTACATGTCAGACGATGTATGGCATCGGGTGACCCCTCCTAAAAACCACCCACGCCACAAGAGTGGTGCAAAAACCTTCTAAATTCACCTCCCTGCCATTCTAATAAACCGCCCATCATTTATAAAAATATGAATTTCACGCCACTTTTTAACATTTGCCCGTTAAAGTCTTAAACCCCAAGAACACATGTTTTAAAGTCTTTCGTCCATTTAAACTGTATAAGCCAATAAAACCCTTCAGCGCCACCCTGAACCTCTATGATGCAACTCCACCTCCATTCACATCCAAAACACTGCTACGACCCCTTTCCCAAGCATCCCTGTGCAAATAAAGTCCATCAAGTCCCTTCCAGCCATTCAATGTTTTCTTAATTATTATTGAATTTTTCAGGTTATCAGTCGAAGCCAGAGCTTGGATAAACAGTTCTGATGCTAGTCGGAGAACCTGTTTACTCCAAGACTCGACCAGAAACCTGTTAAAAGCCGAGATTCAGACAAAAAAGACCAATATACAAGAACAAAAAATGAAGATAATCACACACAGAATAGAGAAAGAAATCATTCACACAAAGATATTGAATGTTAAAACAAAGGAACCAGACAGAGTATATAGTCAAAAGACAAATAGATCTAACATACAGAAAGCTGATCATTATCCATTAACATATGCTGATACATATAAAAACTAAATGATTTACTATTGAAATACACAGTAAAAAGTTAAAATGCACAGTAAAGGTAAAAACACAGTAAATGATATTGACAAGTCATCAAATTAAATGTGTATCAAATGAAAGAGTATCCGTAAAATTGTACCAGATTGAAAAATCAAAGTGAAAAAAGATGAAATCGGAATAGAAATGGTACATTTTACATAAATTTCCTGTTTAAATCATAATATTTTCAGAAATGATTGTGGCAAATAAAAGATGAATATTGAGAAACTGGAGGAGGTTTGTGTTCCTAAGAGGCCAATCTACAAAAACCTATCTCATGTTTTACACAGGTATTACAAAAAGAGAGATAAATGCATATCTTCAGAGCCTATTTTTCGGATAGTGCAAAGTTATGTTTTTGACATCTTTTTGCAGAGAATATTGTGAATATTTGGAGCTGAAGTTTGGGAAACGGAAAGAGGTTTATCTCAATAACATACTTATATACAATAACCACTTTCACTTTCTACATATCTATCTCGGATTGAGATATAAAAATGTATCTTTGGACCCTAATTTTGCATAATTTCGGGGGCAGAATGCACAAAGGAAGGAGGCAGTTAGTGACTTGGAAGCCTCATCATCAATTAAGAGTTGCTATCAAATTTGAATTTATCTTCTTTTCCACCATCAAACCATAAATATAGTTCCAAATAGATTCATTTGTTTTGAGTGTCCTTTATTTAAGTTCTATTAATGTAAAACAGTTTGAGATATTTGTAAAACCAATCTTGATAATTTTTCAAGATATTTCAATTTAGAATTTGTATAAATACTTCTTCATTTGAAGTATTTGGGGTGGATTCTTAGACATTTCTATAGAATTCTTGATTGAAAGATTGTAAGCCATTGGAGCATTGACTGAGCCAGCAAGCTAGATTGATGAATAAAGACAAGACATTTCACTTGATTCATGTGTAGTGCGAAGTACAGACAAGTATTTTCTCTTCTTTTGTTATCTTTCTATAAAAGTTTTTCCACAATATTTAATGTATCTAAAATCTGAATGCTATAAGATGTAATGATATCTTAGAATTTGCTTCATTGCACTTTGTTTTAACTATTAAGAATTTTAATGTTTTTTGCTAATTATCTAAGTTAAGGAATTCTTGATTGCTCCTTAGTTTAGGTAGTCTTCCTCTGATCTATAGCAGAGGATTCTTAATTTCCCTTTGCTCATGATTATCCTTTGTTCTTCATTTTAATCTCAATTTGAGAATTCTTAAGTGCTCTGTCACCCTGGTTAAGATCACTTCAACCATCCGGCCCAAAGACCTGTGCTTCACTCTGCTAGCTTACCCTTTGAACACTCCCTTTAGTGAGTTAATTCCACTTCTGCTGCCCTTCTTTGACTCCATAGCCCAATGGTCTAGAGACATCAATCTATCCATCTGTTTCAAGGATTTCACCACCCAATCTTAAACACAAATCAAAACACCCCTGAACTTTCATAACTAGCCTAATATCCCATTAAACAAAGCCAAATCATATAGAGAAAGCCCTCTCTAGACTTAGATTGGCTAGAGCCTAAGCCTAAAAGTTGTTTTGTGGTTACCCCGGTGATCTCTTTTCTTAACCTTGGGAAATTATTGGGTGCTAACATAGTGGCGACCATAATGGGGAGAACTAACATTTTCTTCAGAATTGTTTTACAATTTTAGATCTGATCTATGATGGTGGACAGTGATCAGACACACAAAGGCTAAAATCATCCACCTGGTGACTCCAAATCAATTCCACAATCAAGACTCCGCTGGAGGAATGAACCTAAAAGAACTATATGAAAAGATCAAGCTTTTAACTTGGATTGTTATCCAAGACATTATGTTCTTTCTCATTAATAAAGTTTTTCAATGTATATTGTATTTTAGAGAAGATTTTAGATTAATTTTTTATTATTTCCCTTTAAAAAGTGTAGATATAAAGTCTCCCTACACATTTGAATAACAGTCTTTTAACTCTTCTGAAGATCATTTTCCAATTGAGAAGCATCAAACAATCAAGACTAATCATACAATCCCTGTACATATTCCAGTACCTCATAAAGTTCCTGATAGATATAAGCCACTCATCTTACCTCCTACACTCCATGCTTTCCCTAACAATTATTACAAGTATCTCCCTAGGTTTGATGGAGAGAATGGTATCACTACTTAAAAACATATTCAAGGTTTTGAGAATTATCTAGACATTTGAAATTGATGAAGACGATGTTATTATCAGGCTTTGTTCTCTTTCTTTGCAAATTAGAGTAAAGAGTTGGTTCACGAATTTACCTATTGCAAGCATCTCAAATTTCCAACAGTTTGTCAAAATTTTCCTTGATAGATGGATAATCAAATTTAATATTCTTGTGATCATAGAAGAATATAATCAGTTAAAAAGATAGTCAGTACAACAATTTTTAGATAGATTTAATAAAGCCTATTATTCAATGCCATCAAATATAAGACCCTCCCCCGATTCAACTCTTTTTCATTACCCAAGAGCATTTGATCCAGAGATAGAATTTCAGCTAAGAGAAAGAAACCCCTAAACACTAGAATAGATGCAGAACATTGCAATAGATGTAGAAGTTAATCTGCAAATTAGAATAGAAAAGTTGAAAGCAAAAACAGAGGAAAACAACACTATAGAGGAAAAACTTGACATTTTGATGAAGAAAATAGAGGAAAGCATGCAGAAGATCACCATGAAAGATGAATTTTTTCCTTAAAATCACCATGACACATTTATTTCACAAAAGGAAAAGGTTGATATTTATGAACAAATTCCTACTAACTCCAACTACCATAGATTAGAAGATAGATTCATAGAGCAATATGTGGAGGAGAAATCTCTTGATCTAATGTGTATGTTTGATGACATTACTTCTTTTGATGATTTTCCCAAATATGATCAGTATGATGATAATCATGTTCTTCAAATCCAAACTAACTTTACAGAGAAATCATAAGCTAGTTGGGGAATAAGGAAATCCAGTTTAACCAGCTTGAAAAAAGTGACCATCTAATCCATGTCAGTTATGAAACTGAAGAAGAAAGTGCAGAAAATTTAGCAATAAGTGATGCTTCTTTGAATCTTTGTTTTGAATCATATCAGTTTTTAAAGGAAATGTGGTATAAAATCTCTAAATAAAAGGATGACCATCTTGTAGAAACCTATGAAGTTCCATTCAAACCTATATGCAATAAGTTGCAGCAATCCTCCCAAGTTGTTTATAGTCCAATCGCTGATAGGTTGGATGATGAGTGCAATCAAATTTTTTCTCCATTAACAGGCTTTGAGAGTCAAAATCAAGATGATAATAGTTTCACCAAACAAACATTTCAATCAGTAGAAATATCATCACAAAGCTTATCTAAAAGTCTGCAGGGTGTTAAAGATAAAAGTGACATTTCAGTTTCTTGAAATGGAGGCCATCTAGAAAAAGTGTGCAGTTGCTTAAATTAGTTGAACAATAGTGTATATATTTTGAAAGATCCTTTTGTACAGTGTTTAGAATTTACAAATGAAATCAAGTATTTCCTTATCTTCTCATTAGTGGACAAGGTTATATTCGGCTTTATAATCTCATTTTTAATCACAAACAAGCTCAAGCAACAAGATCCACCAATGTATATGATGCTTGAATGGTTGCACTAGTTGTTTCATTTTACCTAACCAGCAGTTAGAAAGCTAATTAGAGTAAGTAGGTAGGATTTTAGTTTGAATAAATTCAATTTTTAGCAGCAAGTTTATGTTAGATCAGATTTCAGTGTGCAGAAAAGGGTGTATTTTTAGTTCAAGAGTTTCAGTCACAAAGATTATACAACAGAGCTTATACATGTTTGGGATTGGCCTAATTGATCAGGCTACTAATCGACAATGTTCTTGACATTTCACAAGGAAATGCCATTCACAAGTGGAGCTACTATTAGGTTCCTATACCAATAGGAGTCATAATTTGAAATGACTAAGGTTAAGCTTGTAATATTGTACATACCTTTGTTTTCTGCAAATGTTTTCCATATTATAAAAAGGTAAAAAATGTAAAGAGGGTATGTCCTAAAAGATAAATAAAAGGACAAAAAGAATAAGATCAGAAGGTCAAAAAAATGAAAGTATATGAACCCCAAAACCAGAAAGACTATTGAAGTGTGCAAGTCCAAATGCCACTACTATTTACTTTTATGCATAATAATGGTTGTGTGCAACTTGTTATTCATGCCACAATACATGGTAATCAAATAGTTTAATCTTCTTTGTTCCATGATTTGAATTTCATGTTTCTAGATTAAAGAACAAAATCTAACCAAACAGTTTAATCTTGGCAAATCATAGTTAGGTGGAGAAAATAAAAGGAGCTCATAAGCTTAATCTGAGCCATGGATGATATAAGGTTAGAATTAGATAGTTTACTTTGTAAAGAAAAGAAAAAGATTGATAAGGATTTGCTAGCCTAAATGCACCCTAATAAAGAGAAGAAAAAATGGTAGGGTAAGTAGATGGGTAAGTAGTAGAAAGGTTGCAGAAATATAATGTGATTACATAAAAAAAAATTATGTCATTGTTCCAAGTGCCTCTTTTAAATATGCATAAGTGGTAAACAAAGCAAAGGCAATGGTTCACAATATTATTTAGCTAACATCCCCATCATTCATTTTAACCCCTATGGCACTCACTAACTTCCCTTTCATAATAAAAATATTAATACCTATAGTTCTTTAAGACAAAGAGGCTCAGAGCATTTCTTTGACTTCTGGTGGGACGGGACCCTCGGCGTGATGACTTAAGAAGGAAAGGTGTTAAATTCCCTTGAAATTCATTCATACCCCTCACAAAACCCCTTTCCTAAAGATTAAACTCTTTTGCCTAGGAAAACCCCTTGATAAACATATTTTACCCAAAAAACCCACCAAATTACATTTATCCTAAGTACTAAGTTTATGGAAAGCACACAACATTTCATGTACCTAAGTACAACACCCCTTCCGCTCATTTCACCTCATATTAAATTTTTTATTAAATATATAAATTCGCGGAAAACCCACTATCCCATATATATTTAACTCCTTTATACAAAATAACCCCATCCCTTAGTTTAGTTATAAACTATATGACTACCCCATATCCTGCAAATTATATTAAAATCCTGCCCTCAGTCCTTAATCCTATGTTAAAGTGTCCCTGATGAGATTAAGCTCTAAGATAATCTTATACCACCGGTGATTAGACCCATGGGCCCCCCAAAAACTTTGTGCGTAAATCACCATGCAAGTCCATCTCTCGACCTTCGTTGATCATCCCTCCCCCTCATCCAACGTCCCGTGATCATATTAGCCACAGCCAATGTTCGTCCAATAACCGCCTAATAAAGTGGTTTTCCTCCCGTCCCCCGATGCTACATGTTAGACGATGTATGGCATTGGGTGACCCCTCCCGAAAACCGCCCGCACCATAAAAGCGGTGTGACAACCTCCTAAAACCACCTCCCCGCCATTCCGATAAACTGCCCATCCTTTATAAAAATATGAATTTCACGCCACTTTTGAATATTTTCCTGTTAAATTCTTAAACCCCAAGAACCCGTGTCTTAAAGCCTTTCGCCTATTTAAACTGTATAAGCACATAAAACCCTTCAATGCCACCCTAAACCTCTACGATGCAACTCCACCTCCATTCACGTCCAAAACACTGCTACGACCCCTTTCCCAAGCATCTCTGTGAAAATAAAGCCCATCAAGTCCCTTCTAGCCATTCAATGTTTTCTTAATTATTATTGAATTTTTCAGGTTATCAGCCGAAGCCAGAGCTTGGATAAACTATTTTGATGCTAGTCACAGAACCTGTTTAATCCAAGACTCGACCAAAAACCTATTAAAAGCTGATATTCAGAAAAAGAAGACCAATATACAGGAACAGAAGATGAAAATAATCACACACATAATAGAGAAAGAAATCATTCACATAGAGACATTGACTATTAAAACAAAGGAACCAGAGAGAGTATACAGTCAAAAGACAAATGGATCTAACATACAGAAAGTTGATCAATATCCATTACCATATGCTGATACATATAAAAACTAAATGATTTACTATTGAAATACACAGTAAAAAGTTAAAATGTGCAATAAAGGTAAAAACACAGTAAAGGATATTGACAAGTCATCAAAGTAAAAGTGTATTAGATGAAAGAGTATCAGTAAAAGTGTATCAGATTGAAAAATCAAAGTGAAAAAACAAGAAATCAGAACAAAAATGGTACATTTTCCAGAAATTTCCTGTTTAAATCATAATTTTTTAGAAACTATTGTGGAAAATCCAAGATGAATTTTGTGAAACGGGAGGAGGTTTGTGTTCCTAAAAGGCTAATATACAAAAACCTATCTCACTTTTTACACAGGCATTACAAAAAGGGAGATAAATGCATATCTTCAGAGCATATTTTTTGGATTGTGCAAAGTTTTGTTTTTGACATCTTTTTGCAGAGAATATTGTGAACAGCTGGAGCTGAAGTTTGGGAAAATGAAAGCGGTTTATCTCTAAAAAATACTTATATACAATAACATCTTTCACTTTTTACATATATATCTCGGATTGAGATATACAAAGGTATCAATGGACCTTAATTTTGCAGTATTTCTGGGGCAGAATGCACAAAGGAAGGAGGCAATTAGTGACTTGGAAGCCTCATCATCAATTAAGAGTTGCTATCAAATTCGAATTTCTCTTCTTTGCCACCATAAATCCATAAATATAGTGCCAAATAGATTCATTAGTTTTGAGTGTCCTTTATTTAAGTTATATTAATGTAAAATAGTTTGAGATATTTGTAAAACCAATCTTGATATTTTTCAAGATATTTCAGTTTAGAATTTGTATAAGTACTTCTTCATTTGAAGTATTCGGGGTGGATTCTTAGACATTTCTATAGAATTCTTGACCAAAAGATTGTAAGCCATTGGAGCATTGGCTGAGCTAGCAAGCTAGATTGATGAATAAAGGCAAGACATTTTACTGGATTCATGTGTAGTGTGAAGTACAAACAAGTATTTTTCTTGTTTTGTTATCTTTCTTTAAAAAAATTTCCACAATCTTTAATGTATCTGAAGTATGAATGCTATAATATGTAACGATATCTCAAAATTTGCTTCATTGCACTCTGTTTTAACTATTATGAATTTTAATGTTTTTTGCTAATTATCTAATTTAAGGAATTCTTGATTGCTCCTTAGTTTAGGCAGTCTCCCTCTGATCTATAGCAAAGGATTCTTAATTGCCCTTTGCTCATGATTATCCTCTGTTCCTCATTTTAATCCCATCTTGAGAATTCTTAAGTGCTCTCTCACCCTGGTTAAGATCACTTCAACCATCCAGCCCAAAGACCTATGCTTCACTCTACTAGCTTACCCTTTGAACACTCCCTTTAGTGAGTTAATTCCAGTTTTGCTGCCCTTCTTTGAATCCATAGCCCAATGGTCTAAAGACATCAATCTATCCATCTGTTTCAAGGATTCCACGACCCAATATTCAACACAAATCAAAACCCTCCTAAACTTCCATAACTAGCCTAATTTCCCATCAAACAAAGCTAAATCATATAGAGAGAGCCCTCTTTGGACTTAGGTTGGCTAGAGCCTAAGCCTAAAAGTTGGTTTGTGGCTACCCCGATGATCTATTTTCTTAACCTTGGGAAATTCGTCCATTTTCTTTCCAACATTTTTACATTTGTGGACAACAAATTTTTGGAATAAGAATACCTACAATGCACATAAAATGCATTAAAGGTAAATAAACTATAAGCAAAATAATAAAATAAATTAAGAAACATTTTTGTGACTAAATTAAAATTAGACAAGATTGAGGTGCATGAATACCTGAACAACCTCCTCTTGGTTTCAAGAATAATTTATTGGAGTAGTCTAATATTGGAGCAAACAATCCTTGATTTGACAGAGTAACAATGAAGTAAAAATTGACTTGGTTGTTTGTCTGTTGGAATGAGGGAGGTTTTCTCCAAGACCATCCTAATCCTAAATTATTCTCTACTAAACAAGGCCAAATGTGTAAATATGGAAGCTATTATGCCCCCTCCCCTCCCCTCCCCCTCACACTCACTCACTCCATTCCCAGTACAAATCTGTCTATTGTAAATAAGTTGATAGGAACACATTAAGATTCATGCATATACAGAGAAAAACATAAAATTGAATAAATAAACTAATTTATTGACATTCATCCTCTGCCAACTTCCTAAGAATGTATAATTGCAATATTTTTCGAAACATAAGTAAAAAAAGTATGCAAAAAATCATTTAAATTTTTCTATATATCAATATGTCTTTTTATACATAAAAAATTGTAAGCAATGGTCTATCTTATATAATACATTATAAGTTGTACTTCATATATAATAAAAAATAATAATAATAATAAATTGCCTCTTCTTATTATGACCTACAAAATTCTTAAGCTTTTCATCCAATTATGCATTTTCATCTTCTGGCTAGGGTTTGTTCTGATGATAATTGTAATTGTCTCCTCTATCGCATTGCACCCCTAGTCGTGATGGTCTCATGGAGTTGAGGATGTTGTGGGGGAGAATTTCCTAAAAAAATATTAAATTTATATGGTCAGTTATTGAATATCATTGAATTAGTTTTTTAATAATAATAAATACCTTTGCAATGTAATTATTTACCTTGTTCACTAGTCAACATCGTTGCAATGACTGCCTCGTGGTCCTCTTATGGTTGAGGATCCTCCTGAACGACATGCTCTTCCATTCAAACCACAAAATTTATAAATAGACAATCATAAATGAATAAGTAAAAAAGAATAGAATTACATACTTTATAAGTACAAAATTATTAAGTATATAATTAATATACATCCCTATTACCGTTGTGGGCCTCATCTATCGATAAAATATCTTGGGGTTGCACCCCACTCTCATGGGGTCCCTCGGGAGCACCAAAATGTTTTGGCTGGTGCACATTATCAGAGAACTAATGCTCAATAGTCATGGGATCATTTATAATTGTACTACCCCCCTTCCAAGTAAAGCAAAGAAACACATTAGATTTATATCAAACATGACTCCATTTTATAATTAATGGAAGGTTAATATGGATTGACTTTTATTTACCTTTTCCTTCAAACTGAAACTTGGGGTTTTCCCCATGATTTTTTGGTGTTCGAATATGCCTTTCAATCCCAAGATGAAACCAATATTTAAGTCTTATTTCGTGGCTTCAGTTCTGAATACATCACCCTACATTGGATAAGAGTATTGATTTTTGTTATTTGTTAGTGAAATTACCATAATATTTGAATGTGATACAACAAATAATATTGCTAATAAGTTTTGGGTACTTAAAATATGTACCTATAGCTTCAAATAGTTGTCGTAGCCTAGTTTGTGTTGCTCATGCTTCTCAAGCCTTTCCTTGGTTTCCTTTGAAGTATCAAGGAACCTATGAAAAGATTCAAGTATGTTATATACTACACTCTTATTTAAAACTAAATAAAATTAAATGTATTGAATTCAAGATGTAATTTGTACCTTGCTTGAACAAGTGGTGTTTTACCTTTTTTTATCATTTTCTTCTCCTTTGTATCCATTATGAGACCCTTCCATTCCATATCAAGAATCATGAGAGGGTGCTCATACATAGGGTTATTTATCAATTTTTTTCTTATGATGGTCTCGTATATATTTTAAATATTTTTCACTAAGGTGGTGACCTTGGTTTTATTGAAGGTATATACCCTGAATAGATCTTCAATGTAGTCCATAAGCTCTTTTTTAAGGTTAGAATTTTGGCAATTCCACTTTTCATGTATGGTGGGCCCAAAAATATATAATGCCTTGTTGTCCATTTTTCTATAAAACATGTTGTTACCTACACACAAAAAGATATGATCATTAGTTTGAAATTAATAATATAGATGACTTTTGTTGTAGATAGAAAACATGAAACAATTAAAACATAAATAAATACCAGGAATTTTTGTTGTTTGTATTGGAATTCCTTTGTCATTCAACAAAAATGTGCATGCAATTCTCCCCATGCTCTTAACACATGATTCTCTAGGAAATGAACCCAAAATGTCATCAGTACTAGGGTCACCTCTGTCACCACCTGGTTTGGCTCGAAGGTCATGTGCTCATGGGTCACAACCAATGGTGTGGACACAGTGTTAGTACTAAGAGAATGACCACTAAGAGGTGGAGAAGTGAATAACTTCCTCGCAGATATATGCAGAGTGTTAGTGTTGGCCAAATGCTCATTTCATGTTAGTTCCACTAGTACCATCATCGAGATGAGGAATATCATCTAGCCTGTGCGTGGGGAAAGTTCCTCTAAATAACTATACATAAGAAATAAAACACTTTTTCGATTAAATAATGTAAAATTTAAAAAGTAAACTTGTATAATTAAACTTATGAAAAAAAACTAACTTTAAAATATCACCATTACCTTGTATGACTCAAGATCTTCTCTCAGTTTCTTGATCCTAGCCTTAGTCACAGGATTGTGATCCCTAATGTGAATCAACTCCATAATTTGTTTTTTTGTTTTCTTCACATGTTTATTGTCACCTCAAGGTTAGGGGATGACCACAAGTCTTCCTCATCAAGAACATAATTTTCATTGGTCTCAGACTAAATATTTAAAAATAAATAAAAGTTACTATTTCGATTATATAAAAAAATGATCAAAATTTCACATTAAATGTAAAGTGGAATTTTTATCTGTTTACTTCTAACAGTGTAGGTGCTTTTCCACACATATCAACCTACCACATAATTAGAGTAGTGAAATATATTTTTTTTCTTAAAGAATAGATATCAACATAAGAATTTAATTGAGGACATATAAGCACATACAAACACGATGAATAAAGGACTAGTCCTATGAATTGATTCAATCTATCCTCCTATCCCTTTGACTTTTTAACTTAAAGTTGTAGTTTGACTTGGATGATAACAAAGTGACTACTTGATTTGCTTCCCTAGTTTTCTGTTTTGTTAGGAAATCTTTTGGAATAGTTGAAGCCAAAGTATCACTCTTATAGGATCTTTTTGTTCCAGCCAATTCACAACTGATGCAAACTTGTAGCCTTCTTTTTCAAAATACTAGTCAAGAGCAATTTCCCCTCCACCTGTGTAAACTGCGAGTAAAGAATAGGCATTTGCGGCTTCACCGATATGTATAATTCATTCACTTATGTTTGCAGAAATGGAGTCAATACCACCATAGACTTTTATGTCTAAGGCATTGCATAAAACTAAAAAAAATGACATTTTTCTTGACCTTTACGACAATATGGGCCATACTGTCGAACTATGTCATCACAATTTAGTCCTTGTATAAAAAATTGTGGGAATTGTTAAGGGGGTTGTCACATTTAAATAAGATTTGTTCTTTCATGTTTGCATTTGTTTCTTTGTTGGTATATTGTACTTGGTTATGGTTATTGGTCATAACTAGGGAAGAGCAGGCTGAAAAAGAGATGTTATGATCCTCTTTAGCAAGATTGATGTCATATGTGAAATTAAAATGGTGTGTGGGCTTTTATTTAATGGAAAATTGTATCTATGTTTCATTTTGATATCTGGTGTATTCTATTTGATGCAAGCAAGATTGGATCTTTGTTAGTTTCATCTATGATAATCAATGCTTGTATTAAATTGAATGATTTAGATATGTTATAACTTGTATAATACCACAAATTTACGGGTTTGCTAAGATTTTATTATTGTTGACACTTTCTAATCAATTCATAAATCCTTTGACATCATACCCAATTGTCAGGAAACTTAATTATTGAAATCACTACTAAAACCTCATTTCACATCAATTATTTTTGTATTTACTAAATCTGAAAATTGTTTCAAGGGTTTAAAGGGAAGATTAGTAATCCTAGTAGGTATTTTGTCATTGTACCGGAGAAGAGCCAACTTAAAATGATGGAAGTGCCAATTGAGGTGACAATGGGTGGCACTTCTATAATTCCCTAGATTTGCACTACTATGTTGGTTTAGAATTTTTTATGAAGTGTAGGTTAAGAGGTTAATAAGAAGTGTAAGAGATAAATAATAAAAAAGACAATTCAAAAGATAATACTAAAAATGATGAGCCTTAAAAGTAAAATTAAAGAACTAAAATATTTATTAAAACTGAGCAAAAAGAATCACTTAAAATACAATATAGTGAAAAAAATTATTACCATAAAATATACGAGAGAAAAAAAAATGAAGAAAAAAAAAGAGTAAAGGAGAGGAGGACAAAAGCAGACAATAACCAACAATCTAAGGAGCAACAAACGAACACATTAAAGGAGTGATGAGAGTAAAGGGAAGGAATGATGGATCAAATTTGGAAAACAAGGATAAAGGGAAGTTGAGAAAGGAGAGGGTACAAATATAGCAAGAAAGGACATAAAGAGAAAGGAATAAATATTATTTCTGAACCATTTTTATTCATTTTATTTTATTACTCGTCTTTCTTTTTCATATTTCCCAATGCCAACCTCTCTTTGTTTAAACATTTCATTATTTATTTTGGTATATATCCCTCCTCTTTTATCATCTGGAACTTCACTCATTCTATCTTCCTTTCTACCTTGATGATGAGCAAATGGTTGGCTCCAACTCGTTTGATCATAAACTTATGTGTCGTGAAAACTAAAAGCACTAGCAACTATTTTTACATTTTCTTAGAATTGATTTTCAATTTTCTGCAGATTTAATGTGTGTGATGCACCCTTTTTCTTGCACCTAGTGCAAACTAATTTTTAGTATGGTATCCCCACACCAACAACTTGAACCATGGCTACTTATTCACCTTGGTGGAGAAGGTGGTGGGGAGAGACAAGATATATTAGTGTTTAGTTGCATAGTTGCTGCAAATTAGGAGTTGTGAAATTATGATATAATATAACTTTAGATTCAAATTTATTAAATTTTATCTTGAATTTTGGACTCATAAATGATTCAGTCTTGAAAAATCTTAGCTTTTGGTTATATGTGACTAAATTTGTAGAATTAGTTGAACCATTACATTAAATGGGATCATGGCCTCTTGCATATTTACAGGGTGGAATGCCTGGAGCAGAAAGGTTGGGATTGTGTGAGCCCTTGAGAAAGCTATTGAGAGAGAAAGAACTATCAAATAGGGTTTATGGAGCTATTTGTGCATCTCCAACACTAGTACTAGAACCCTAAGATGGGCCTCTAAATTAGACATAAATTAAGGCCTATGACCATCCTTCAGCACATTTAACCTCTCTTTTTGCATTAGATAATTTATTTTTAACATTAATATATTCATTAGGAAGGTTTCTGAATAATTGAATATTTGTGCCTAATATTATTTATTTTTTGTGGAATATTATGAGAATATTGGGCAGATTATGAAGAGTTGGAGGAGGAGATAATTTAGGAAATTGTTCCCTACTACTGGAAGATCAATAATAAATATTAACTCAACAAGATATTATGTAATTATGGCATAAATTGTGAAACTCCAATGATTGAGAAAATCTAGGAATGTGTTCCACTAATCAAGGGAGCAGATTGACCAATCAAGGGAGAAGATCCAATAATCAAGGGATTTCAGTGGGGAAAGCTTCCTCCATTCATGGGGAATGATTCGTAATCATTTTGTATAAGTACCAAGTAGAATTTTCCTCTAGGAAATTATTGAGAAAATCTAGGAATGTGTTCCCTGCCATTTAATGCAAATTCCTAATATTGGGGACTAGATCAACTAATCAAGGGATTTTGGTGGGGAAATATTCCTCCGTTCATGGGGAATGATTCCTAATCATTTTTTATAAGTACCAAGTCTAATTTTCCTCTCGATATATTTTGATTAGTGTTATTGTGGATAGAGTTGTATTCTTGCAGCTCCATTATATTTTCTTGCAGGGATGTAATCTGATTGATGAAAATAATGAATATTGGTGTCATGTTCAGCTTCGAAATATTATTCTCCTCCATAGCTCTCTGAGTTTCCTTGGGCTTGGCCATCCCAGGAACCTTAGATCCCTTTTGTATCATTTTCTTTCCTTCTTTTCATTGTTTATCCACATGCATCTCTAATTTTTATTTCTTTCTATTTCTGCATTTAGTATTAATGATTTCTTGTTGTAGGATTGAGTTAAATGGTTGATGTAAGTTCTTTTGCAGGATCAAAAGAATTATTTCATCCTTGGAAAAGATTTTTAAGTTCATGATAATCATTTATTTGCTTGGATTTGTCTTCTTATTCTCAAATCTAGATTGTTGGACCTCCTTTTTAGCAAAGAACAGTAAATTTATGCTATTTTTTAGAGCATTCTAAAGAGCTTCAAATGACTTGATTCCACTTGCATTAGATCACAAAAACATTTTAGTTCATAAAAAAATTACCCCATTGCATTTTCACTTGATTTGGTTAGGCATTTCTTAGATTTACTAGCTCACTAGTTCTCAAATTTCTAGATTTTCGACTAGTAATGTTTGTTTATTTTTTTGCATGGGTTAACATAGGTATTTTTGAGTGATTCCACTTGGAATAGGGACCTAAGACATCCTATTTAATAAAAATAATTGTTTCATCCAATTTGGATTTGATTTTCTTGGTCATTAAACCCTCACCAATTTCATCATTTCACAAGGAAACTTCTCCAATCCATCCATCTCCCGACTTTGGTTTTGAGTTCTGGGTGATCCTAGGAATTTTCCCACTCCATTCCACCCAACACACACCTTTCCTAGGCCTCCCATCACCTCCAACACCTTAAATTTTTCTCTCAGATGTATCTTGCAAGTTCACTGTAATTCCTATAAGATCATCCTGTACGTTTTTAGTACATCTTGTAGGTTTTCCTAAAATGGTCTGTTTTGAGGCTGAATTGAGAGAAAACCTCTAGGAAGTCACAAAACGCCTCCCAAGGGTATCCCACACCATCCAACCATCTCCTAACCCTTCCATCCAACCTCCAACATCCTTAATTCACTTGCCACATCATCAAAGGAAATTAGTTTGCATACTTGATTTTGCATGAAAAGACAAAAAGACAAAAACAGATTTATTTCAGTGTCTTTACTTGCACGTTAGTGATGTTTGATTCTTCTTACTTCCATTCTTAGATAGTAGCATTTGGTTCATGATAATTTATCATTATTGCAAAGCATAGTTTCTTGGCAATTAATTAGGAATAGGTGTGATTTAGCATTGAATTTCCATCTCTTTCCTTGTACTTTCTTTCTTACAATAGGTTAAGGTTCCATTTCGAACATTTCATTTTCTGAAATTAGTTTAGGATTTGACTTCAGTACATTCACTCCATTACATCATGATAACAAACGAAGGACACATTGTATGCCACACATATAGTGCCGACACCTCTTAAGTTTGTATGAACCCCAGGTTGATAATTAAAGTCAGTAGCCTTGGGAGTTGCAGCATTCTTGTCGCAATACCAAGGCTCATCACTTTGCATGTTGCTTGATATAACAAACTAACAGAATATTGGCTCTGGGTTTCTTAAATATCCATTAAATTCGGTAGCCTTGGGAGTTGCAGCATTCTTGTAACAATACCGAGGCTCATCACTTTGCATGTTGCTTGATATAACAAACTAACAGAATATTGGCTCTAGGGTTTTTAAATCTCCATTTTTCTTTCATATTTGAAGGTTTTTCATAATTTCATTTCTCTTTTATAGGATAAGAAGGCAACAACTCATCCATCCTTTTCCAAAAACCTAGTAGATCAAAGTGATTTTATGCAGGAGTTGTGATTGATGGAAAATTGATTACAAGCAAAGGCCTTGGAACAATGATGGAGTTTTCCATTTCTCTAATAGATAAGAATTATGGGGATGACAAAGCCAAAGCCATTGCTTAGGGCATGGTATAAAATTATACCGAGGCTCTTTTAAATTATTGAGCATTATTATTCTATTTTTCCAAATTTTCCATTGATAAATGTAAGTTCATATGATAGGATCCATTACAACGCATTGTAGTGTATCTAACAACTTGTATCATATTCAAAATAAAAATGCTACATTGTAAGACCTTGAATTTCTTTCAAGAAATGAATTAGAAGTGAAAAAATATCCTTTTTTTAATCTTTTTCCACTAGTTAAAAACCAATGAGGTGTGCCTAATATCTAATACTCCCTATTGTTTGACATGGATCCTACATAGAAGTTATGAAAATTCTTGATAGTTGACAAATATAATTATAAACAATAAATTCAAAAAATTGCCAAAACCCTGCCAAGGAAACTTTCTTGTAATAAATAAATGTAATGGTTGGAGGCTTGTCAACAACAATACACAACTTTCTGGATTGGGCTTTGCTAAATTGCTATTTTTTTACTATTTTAACAAAAATTAAACGCACCAATTGGCATACATTTCTTAAAAAATCAATATTAGCTTGAGTGGGCTTAATGGTTAAGAATATATTTTTCTTCCTTGGAGGTCATATTTTAATATGGAGGAGGATATGGTATACACACCTCCATAGAATAAGAAATGGAACAAGGGGGTCTCATACATCAATATTTTAGTTCTTGGCTAGGTTTTGATCTTAAATTAGATAAATTATTATTGTTATGAGGTTTTAAAACAAAACTTGTGTTTTATCCTTTGAGATAGGTTAGTGCTCAAACCTATACCACATGAAAGAATCGACTTCAAGACCTGTAGCGTAGAAGATGAAGGGATAACTAATAGGAAATCAATCCAAAGGTCACTAGCCAAATACCACTTCGTTTGGATTGGTTCTTTTCCAATCTTAGGGGGTTGTCCCTAGTTTGTAATGCATTGTAAAATGTGTGAAATTAACACAGACAAATGGATCCTTAGCATGCAATTATACAACCAAGGATTAATAATAAATTTACAATTAAAATATATGCAAAACATTCAACCTGTAGTTAACAAAATATTAAAGAGAGAGAGAGAGATAATGCAATCAAAGTGATTGATAGAAACAAAAGTAGAGGTAAACAACTATATATATCACTACATTGAACATGAAATATTTCATACACAAGTTGGGACATTGCATAAAGAGCATGATCAAATTTTCTCTTTGTATTGGTCAAGAGACTAGCTACATCATAGAGACAAAATACAAGATAGGTTGCAATAACCTACCTTGCTTATAATATAGATAGCATGGAAATACGTAAAGAGGAGATATATATGAAGCATTGTTGATTATTATCAAACAAATTCTACCAAACAATGTCCATTAAACCTCACTTTATAGAACATCAATCCTCCTAAAGGAAGCACCACTCCCATGCAGTGTGCCTTCCTTGACTTATGATGAAGTGAAGTGAAGGAAAGGCCATGCATTCAACTCATGTACCCACTAAAAAATGATGTGGAGTGATGTGATCTCAAACATTCCAAATTGAACTCATTCATGCATCTTGGTTGGAGTGAAGTGAAGAGAGGTGATTTTAAGCTAAATCCACACGTTTTCCTCAAGTTCATCATGCATTCTTTCTAATGGAGTGGAGTAAGGTGAAGTGTAAGAGAGAGAAAAAACCACGCACTCCTAGTTTAACTCCCTCATGCAACTTAGTTGAAGTGAAGTGAACAAGAGCCATGCACTCTCTCCTCTCAACTAAAGATGACTAACTAGAGTCCAACAAGGTGCCTTCCTCATGCAAGCTTATGTTCTCCTATCCCAAGTAAATATAAATAATCTGATGATGACTCAACTAAAAATGAGTGAACATCAATAAGGTCACCTTGTTTGACTCAATAGAAGACGAGTTGACTAGAGATGACTCAACATAAGTGAGGTTGAGTGAACTCAAGTCCAACAATGTGCTTTAGAAGAGATGGATCATATTTCCACATCATTTCCATTTCATTACCATGCCACTGTCACATGGCATCTTCCCTTATTACCACTTGTCATATTGCATGGAAACCACCTTCTATAAATAAACATGCCAAAAATATAAGCCACTAGAAAATAAGAATCATGAAAAATCGCAAAAAATGCTAGTAGAACCTTGTAGCATGCCTAAAACTAGGCACTACTAAAAATAACAAATTATTACATGTGAATGTAATCAAGTTCATTACATTCATGTTTTAGGAAAGAATCTAGATATATGCTCAAAATCACATTGTGAACCTCAAAACCCCAACCACTAAAAATAAGTGCATTACATGTTTCCTATGAAAAAACTCATCAAAGTTATGATCTTGCAAGGATTCCAAATATGTAATCACCTTTGATATGTAAGCCTTTTAACTATGTCTCTAAAAAAGTAGAAAGACTACTAAAAATAACAATCTCCTCCAATTCCTATGAATTGCCTCTAACTTTGAAATGGGCTCAAATCATTGAAGAATCTATTTTAGTATTTCCCTTGTGGGGTTTTGCCCTTGCTTGGATCCTACATATTTTTGTTCTTTGTCTCTTGTGATCTTCATCTCTTATCTGTTTTGGTAATTTTTTGATGAAGAAAACATAATAAAGGAATAAGAAGCCAACAAGTATTCACAAGCACTTATCAAGAGAAATTAACCCTGATTTTCTAGCCTATTTATTTATCAACATGGCTTTATAGCTATGGTAATGTAAAATATAAGGTGAAATGTATAGGAGAAAAATATATCATTACAATGGTCAAATACTTAAAAATATGGGTCGAGACAGAACTAGTCAAAACATGTACAAAGGAATTCATGACCAAGTTTATATATGAAAACACCATCACAATATTTGGATGTCCTTTAATCATCATTAATGGTCAAGGAATGCATTCTATTAATGAGAAAATTCAAGTATTATTGAAAAATATGATCAACCATAGAAATATGTTGACTTATCATCATTAATAAAACATTGTGATCAAATCCTTTAATAAGACTTTACATAAAATACTAACAAAAAACTGTGGATTTGATCATGATGACTATGATGATAAGGTTCCAATAGTAATTCGTTCGTATAAAAATAAATATAAAATATCAATTGTGCATACACTCTTCAATCTCGTTTATTCATAGGAAGATGTAGTACCATTGCACTTTTGGACAAATGTGGTGTCATCTATCCTCCACTATGACCATAACAAATTCAATCAACAATGCCTCTATCAAATGAATAAATTAGACAAAGAAAGATCAATATTTGCATAGAAAACAAAAATCCTAAGACTATTAACATATAATACGTGTCTTAGTTTGGGCTTGAATCTACTAGGTTTGTTTCCTGGATGTCATACTATGTATTTTTTTTTTGCGGGGGGGGGCAATACAAGGGCACTATAAAATAGATACAAAGAGGGATAAAATAATTATTTTCTACCTGTTCAAGATGGCCAAATACATTTTTCATAGTTATGCCATGAATTAGACTAAAGATTTGTTTATTAGGTGTTATGAACCAGTCATAGAAAGGGCTGAAATATTGTAGAAATAATGCTTAGAACTCCTTTTAATCAGACTATAGATATGTGCCAAAATGTATTTACAGTACATAATAATTCTCAGTGAGATTTCTCCAAAGTGCTTGGTAATATAAGCTCAGATTAGGACTTAAAAACTACTTCAAGACTCCACCTCAACTTAAGATTGATCAGATCATATATTTGCATAAGGTCACCAAGAAATAGGGTCAAGTTCAATATTTTCATAGGCCAAGGTCTGTCACAGGAATACCCTAATTGCAGGGCTGAATATAACCTTCAAAACCTCATAAAGTTAACCTTAGTCATGTGATACAAAATTTATGTTTGACAACTTGTAGTCATAAATATTGATGCAGGGGCATCTTGTAAAATTAACAATATTTTCAAAAGCAATGGGTTTCCTAAATTAAATTATATTTTAATGCCAAATTTGTAATAATTCCATGATTAAATATTCATAAATTTGTCCAAACTGAGGATAGCGCCAACCCTAGTTTGTTATGAATTGCAAGGTCTTAGAGGTTGCATTGAATTTCATGTCTTTCAAACTAATTGTTGAGTATGTTGGAATGGAAGATACATTCAAGCCTACGTAGGGGTTTCAATTAATTTTTGGACAACGTAGTGAGTTGAACGTGGAATCAAGCTAAAGTGGAAAATTCGAACTCATAGATCCCTTTCCAAATTTCGTGGAAGAGCGAAAAATATTACCTTAGAATCCATGGCTCTGTGAAGGAAGGTTGCCCTAGAAAATTTGACTTTTAGGGTCATACAACCTCATTAGTAGGCAAGGAAAATTTTAGGGGCTAATATTCGCAAGTGGGATAATTTTCCTTGGTTTTTTTCCAAAAAAACGATTCGCAAATTTCCATTTTTTTGTAAAAATGATTCACCCAAATTTTATAGTATAAAATTATTTTACCTTAAAAATTGTCAAAAATGTATAAAGACTATATATAAAACTATTATAAATTTGCATGTTTTTACAAATATATCAACAAACAATTTATAATTTGCAATTTTGGGACTAGTAAGATTCGCCAAGGTTTCTAAACTTTAAGACAAATTTTCATCCTTAAAAGTTTCCATGTTAGTAGGCTAAAATTTTGATTAGAAGTAAGCAAATAGTAGGTCCAAGAGAGAGCTAAAAATATTCTAAGAGATAATCCAAGAACCCACGAAAACCACAAAAAAAAATATGACCAAAAACCCAATGAAGAAAACCTTAGTCTTATTCATGTAATTAGCTCCTTGGTTCATGAACAATTGAGAAGAGGATGAAAGGATTACCATTTTTTAGTCTTTAGTTATTGTTTGTTCCTGCTCAAAATCCTCAAATCCTCTTATTAGTCTATGGCGTCACTCAAATCCTCAAACCCTATTATCAACCTCCAGCATGTATACTCAAGTGATTGTGAAAGGGTTTGCAACAAGGGTTATACTTGAGGGAAATGAAAAAATGTAATATATATATATATATATATATATATATATAATATATATATATATATATAGCATATCATTTTTCAAAATAGTTAAAGAGATATAAAGTAAATCATGGACATAATTATTTTTCAATAATGACATATAAAAGCATACACTTGAAGTGGGGGAAGGGAACACCGAAGGGAATACAAAGTGGATATCAATTGTAGAATTGAGGCTTCTGTGATCCATCATAGTTATAAGAAGAAATTTTGGCGTAAATCACATAAAGAAAGACCTTTGTCGACGCGTTTCGAACCAACCAATGTGGTTCATCATCAGGACAAGTTGAAGAGACAGATCTAGTCTAGCGTGTTAAATAGTTCGAGCAAAGATTCCAATAGCTAAAAAAGATTAATGGCTAATTTTTTACTCAAGGCCACCTGACAAATTATTATTAATTCTTACTGTTATCATTATTCTTAATAT
>APFE030899424.1:154062-164897 GCA_000404065.3 Pinus taeda
GGGGGTTTCAGGGACAGCGCCCCTGAAGATAAGAATAGATGTAAAATTTCCTTGTAAAAGTATAGTAATTTCTAGTCAATCTAGGTCGTTCATTAGGCAGAGATCTAACAGTAGAAGTTATGTTTAATTTAGGGTTTTTTGCCCCAGAAGGCAACCCCTCACTATATATGAGGGAATTGTATTGCATCTATATAGATCTATATTCTGAGTGAGAAAGAGAGAGGAGATTGAGTGTGGAGAGGGTGTTACAGCAAATCTGTTGTAGGTTGTATCTCTTCAGTTTGTTGGATAATATAAAAGGAAGGACTGGTTGTTTCTCCGTGGATGTAGCCCAAACTGGGTGAACCATGTATATCTGTGTCTCTCGTGTTTTATGCAATTTATGTGTTTATATTTCTACAATATTTTATGTGTTCCATTTCTCCATAATATATAATTTTCTAACAAAACAAACTATTATACATATGAAGAGAGAAAATAGGATTTTCTCCCTTTCTTTTTCTCGACCTTGCATCAATCCCCTTGAGACGACACTGATGAGACAAGAGCAAGTTGATTCCCAACTTCTGGTCTTGCCTTGTCCTTGTTTGAATCTGAATTGTCTTATGTATGTATACATTTGTTCATCGTGTTTGTTTCTAGTCTTGTTCTTTTGGTATTTTTTTATTTGTTTACACTTTATTTGTAGTCTTGATTTCATCTAGTGCATGATCATGCCACTTTGTTTATGGTGTCATATTGTATTGGTTTTCATGGTTTCTTCTTGTTTGTCCTTGTTCTTTCCTTTTATGCTTTGTGGGTATTGAGAATTGGTTGGGAAAGGAGGAAGTAATGGATATCAAGGAGATCTGTGTGATACCTAACAGGTAATGTAAGGCCTAGATGAAGCTCGGTGCATGAGTAAGGGAAATTGAAGGTAAGAATATGACAATCCATTGGATTGGTAGGGTCCATTGTGGTAAATGGATAGTTGCAGTACAAACATGAGAAAGGTAATATGAAAGGTAAAGTAAAGGGATCTGAGGCATCAAATGCGTTAGCTATGTTGGGAATGGTTGTTCTCAATGTTGTGTATGTTGTGCACAAATAAATGGAGTTCTCTTAACCTTTACCTTATGGTATCTGGTAATTATGTTGTGATCATGATTGTGCTAATGTCTATATATGTATATATGTATGTATGTATGTATGTATGTATGTGATTGTTTGATAAGGTAGTCAAGCATCATTCTATGGAGGAATGATTGCTTATGCAGGTGAAGGGCATGAAACAAGTTCTTGGTATTATGAGGAATCAAGTGGGAAGAGTAGCAACTACAAATTTATGAGGTAAGTATCATGTGGATATGAGTTGATATTATGTGTTTATACTATTCCTATGTTTATGTTATGGATAGGTAATGTTGAGGAATACATCAGCAAAATGGAAGCAATGTGATCTACATCATGCTAGGGCAAGCATGGATGGTGGAAAGACACTAGAAGCAAGGTTGCTTGGTAAGGACATTGTTGTCTTAGGATGTGTAGTACATGGGTGTTGTGTACATGTAGCATATGTAGTATTATGTACATTTGATGTTGTGTTCTTGTTGTACATATGGTGTTGTGTGTATATTGCATATGCAATGTCATGTATAAATGGTTCTATGTACTTTTTGGATATGCAATGTTGTGTACATATGGTACTATGTACATGTTGTATGCAGTGCTATGTACATATGTTGTGTGCATGTTGTACATGTGGTGCTATGTACATATGACATTGTGTGCATGATTGTACATGTGGTGTTGTGTGCATGTGGTGTTGTGTACATGTTGTACATGTGGTTCTATGTGCAGGTGGTTTTCTATACATGTCGTGCATGTGGCATTATGTACATGTTGTGCATGTAGCATTGTATACATGTGGTGTCATGTACATTTTGTGCATGTCGTGTTGTGTACATGTGGTATTGTGTACATGTTGTACAAGTGGTGCAGTGTAGATGTGGCATTGTGTACCCATTGTGTAGGTGGTGTTGTGTACATGTGATGTTGTGCACACATTATGCAGGTGGTGTTGTGTACATGTGACACTGTGTACATGTTGTACATATGGTACTAGTGTACATGTGGTATTTTGTGCATGTCGTACATGTTGTGTTGTGGGCATGCAGTACTATGTATGTTCATTATGTAGTTGTGGTATCGTGGCATGTGTATTTGTTGTGTTGTACTCTGTGTAGTACATGTATTATATTGTGTTGTACACTGGATGTAGGAGTATGTATTGTGTTGTGTTTTACATCAAGTGTAGGTATATGTGTCACGATGTATATCAAGTGTAGGTGTATGCATTGTGTGGTGTCATACATTGTGTGTGGATGTATGTGTTGTGATGTACATTGTGTATGTGTATGTGATTGAAGAAAAGAAAAAGTCATTGGGTTTTTTCTAGGTGTCAAAACTGATCTGACCTGTGTATAGAAAGAAAAAAGGCAAAATCAAGGACTAATCAAAGGATAAGTATCAATTTTTTATTTCAATTTTAGTTATGCATGTGATCTATGACTCTCGTTTATGATAGTTACATGTGATATATGATTTTGATTTATGATGATTTCATGTGATTCATGATTTTTATTTATGATGGTTTTGTTTTGAGCTAACCATATCTGATGTGCTTATATATGATGGTTTGATCAAACAACTAGTTTGACTTGTTGTGACGGGAAGTAAACATAATTGCAAGCGTACCTTGTTGACGGGCCACCAATGAGGTATGATTTGAATTTATTTCAATTCGTTTTGAGTCTAATGGAAATTATGTGCTTGGTACATGAAAGCATGAAAATGCCCAATTGGATGATTGAAACAGACTACAAGAATTAGCAGCTCCAATGAAATGAATTGAAACATGTAAGAACATGTTGATAAAGCACTTCAGGAGTAGGACCATTGTGGGAAACTGCTACCCAATAGTGTCCATTGATTTCCATGAGCATGATATTACCAATATGATGGTCTTGAGGCAAGTATATGCCTTATTTTTTGGACCTTTCGACATGAAGAAACCTTGCCAAGAGATGGACTACCTGAGATGGTGTGCCAGCGAAACTTGGAAGGTGTGTGACTACATGGAAGGAGGTAACCAGATTTCCCAAGGGACTATGTAGTAGAGAAGGGAAGGTCAAGGATGGATTTGTTCTTGTCATTAGAATTTCCATATGGAATTAGATGCACATTAGGAGTGTGCCCTGGAACAATGAGTTGATAACTCTTCACTAAGAGGACAAGTGGAGAAAGATTGTAGCGCTAGACATTGGATGCAACTTTGACTTTGGTAGTGGATTCCAAAATTCCTGGGAAGGAGGTAATGATGCCTCGAAAATCGTTGCAACAACATCGGGGAAAACCACCCGGTTCGGACCTTAATGCAACTCCTTTTCCGTTTGGTATGGTGGCTCCGACTGGAGATAATGGGACCAGTTTCCCAATGATGAATAAAAAGGGGATGGATAAGTGACTAGTTTTCTAATAAGTGATAATGGATGGATGACTTAATCTAAAGAGAGAAAATACAAATAACTATTCTATCCTGGGAAATTTCTATTCTTAAGTGCAACGTTTGATAATCTCTGTTCAGAAATAAGCATATAGATGAATCTATTTGATAAACATAGACATTCATTCATATAATAATTGCTTTGTTCAAATATTTGAACAAAGTAATTAATAAAACATTGTTACACTTATCTTTTATATATTACTGATACATGTATGACTAAAAGAAAATCATCCTGTAAACATCCAGTAGTGGAAAATATAAAGAATGATGTTGAAACACATGCATATATTCAATAGTAGCAAGAATAATCAAATAACAATTCACATAAAAAGAATGAATTCAGAACATAGATAGTAGTACCATATGTGCTGCAAATCATTCCCAATATCAATTGCAATTCGAATTCCTTCTTTCAACTCAGAGATACTTTCATATAAAGGCAATAGTGCACATCCACGTAAAAGCTTCATTGTCAAAAATTGGAATAATTGGCCCAGTCTTTATAAAAAATATACCTGAAGTACAGTAGTGCAACTTCAGGTTTGAGTCTTATACAAAACTGACCATTTCTAATTGCATGAAAGGGTCTATGAATACTTAATTAAACTAACTAACTACAAAAATAAAATGTTATTTAATTGGTACAACTGGATCTTGAATATCTTCTCCACAACAATTTGGTAGTTGGCAAAATGATTCATCACTATGGTTGTTTTCCCTTTGATCTGAGTTAGCATATCGCTAGCATCGGTTCAACTTCTTGAGGGCTAAGACGAGAATGGAGCTGAGCTGAGTATGTGGCATCGTGTATATCGGAAATGATACACCTAATTGCATCTGTTAGACACTTGAGGGCGGATCTATAGCTGTATGGTTTTACTAGTAACAACCAATAGGTGTCCCAAGTTAAACTTTGAATACCTGTAATTAACCTTCCATTCTTTTCCAGCTCCTGATAACATGATCGCTCCAATGTTTTAGTCGATAGCAATTTACCTGGTGTACATTGCGAAATCATATTAGATAAATAGAGAGTATTGTTAATTAATTCAATCAAATTACTTGTGAATAATTTGCATCTAGAAACTTCTCTCTCTGCCTTCATCAACTGGGACTTCCATTCCAAGAATAGGATTTCTTTAAGTGATTCTAGGATTTTAGGAAAATTTGTTGCCTGTCCCTCATTGGTGTCCTTCCAAGTAAGAAAATCTGTTAAGGTCTCATCGGCCTGCTCTAAGTCCTGTCTAGCATCGACTGATTTATCAATTATTGATGTTGTTATGTCACAAAGGGGCTCAACTTGAGAAACTTTGTGACACAATAGTCTTATTTGTGTTACCAGTGCCTTATTAATCTGTAGCGCTTCTGTTCTGAAATCGGCAAGCTACGAAAGACTCTTGAACTTCTCTATTTGAAGTGATAATTGAGCAATTTGCTCATCTTTTGTCTTCACCATTAGTTCATTCATCGTCTTCAATTTTTCCAACGCTTCTGATAATTCTTTCTACCTTTGAATCGCGCTTGAATCTACCCTTTGTTTTTCTTCAATTAGCTGCTTATTCAATTGATTATTTAACTGTTGTTGTGTTGACAATTGCCGTTCTAATTGTTCAACTTTCTGTTGTGCTTCCGATAGCTGTGTTTGTAACAAAATAATTTCCTGGTCTTTTTCTTTTAGCAAATTACTCACTTCCGATGCCTTGTCCATGGTAGCCACCGAATAGGCTTCGGCATACTGGGACAACTTTGTTAGGTCATCGGAAGGATCAAACTCCTCTTTCCAAACTACGTTAGTTGTCTCTGTTTGTTCAGGGAACAGGGAAGGTTGATCAATCCTTCTCCTTTTCTGCTGTCGCTTTACTATGGCCCTGTGTTTTGGGCTGTAAAATACATCCAATGGAGGTATATCCTCCACCTGAAAAATGATTTGATCTGAAGGATCTTTCGAAATTATTTCTAAGTTTATACTAGGGAGTAGGCCGCTGGTTCCTTCACTTGGAACCTTTTTTGACGTTGTATCATGTGTATCTGTCACTTTGGGTGTATCGGTATATTTTGAGCTTTCTAGATTGCTTATGATGGAGTCAAATTGCTGCCATTCTTGGAGCAATTTCGGATCAATCTAGGTATCGACATTCACATCCTTACTTCTCTTATCCTACTCTTTTTTTTGTTCCTCCTCATGTATTTTATCTTGCTCTTTCCTTCGCGCTTCCTCCTATTCTTTCCTCTGGACTTCTTCCTGCTCTTTCCTCTGGACTTCCTCCTGCTCTTTTCTTTGGACTTCTTTAAAAATTTCTGATGTAGCTGGAGGTTCGTCGGTGAGTCGTTGTTTAGGCTCGCTTGATTGTGTCATCGGGGCAGTAGCTAGTAAATCTAGAGGCAGAGTTTGCAACCTCTTCTCTCTGAGTTTGTTGAATTCTACTAACCCTTCATCATGATATCTCATTTTAGCTAGTGTTTGAACCTGAAATAATGACTCCGCCGAAGAAAATAGGTCATCAAACTCGTCTTCTTTATGTTCAAACTTAGTAAGTTTTGCCTGTTCAAGTACATTATAGACGATTTTCCTTGGGTCAAATCGTCTATTAGGAAGAGTGGCGAGATTCAGTATATTTATATTTTCTACTTCTTTCTCTACATGCTTATAGTCATGCAGAGTGTAAACACCACACCTTAGAGGAAAAGGAGGCCAAACTTGCTTCTTTGAATTCCCCAGAGTCTTGGTCGCTCCTGCGGATGTAATCTGATATGCTATTTCTCTAGCCAATAGTTTGTCGAGTATGTACAAGGGAAGAGCATGAGGCCTGGAAAGGCTGCTAAAAACTCTTATATATGTAAATTTATCCTCTCCGAACCAGTTTCCTAGGGCAGTTAAGTCAATCTCTTCTTGCAAGGAAATCTTTGGAGCAGGCTTGTCAAAAATTGCATAATAAATGGGCAACATAAATCCATTACAAACTTGATACAGGTGGTCTTTATAATGGGCTTTCCACAACTTCTGGTGATAGATATGAATCGGCATGGGGTCTTGTGGAGTCCATCTTCACCCCAGCATAAGAAATTTGGAGTTAAAACAAAGAGTATCTAAGATGTAGGCACTATAATAAAATGGAGGAATAGACCTATCGGTAATGCGAGTTTTATTTCTGAACTCAAGAATAGCAGTTGCTGACTTATTAGATAATACATTTCCCTAATCCATTATTTTGCTATTGACTGTTGCTTCCATTAAAGGAACCATCTCTATTGAGAATTTTGAGGAATCATGCAATCCTCAAATCCTACACATCATCGCCCCAGCGTAACAATAAGGAGAACATAATGAATCAATAGAGTACTTACCCGAGGACTCATGCTTGTGTCTTGCGGGGTTCTATCTCCATTCCCGAATAGGTGCTAATTCAGTTTCATTTTCATCTCTGAACTGAATCTCCATAAATGCTTTGTTATAGCTCTTCTGTGGTTCAGGAAAATGGTACATTTGTCTCAAATCATTAGGTTGAAACGAACCGAAGACTCTCCCGTCGATTGTGCAAAATGTTCTATTTGTAACCGGGATTTCTTCAACTGCCCTCCTTACTACATCTGTGTATGGAAGAATTTTCTCTCGAGCTGCTATTCGGTGTAAGTAGGAATCAGCTAAATCCTTTAAGGTAGCCTCAGACTTTCGGTTTGAACCTGTTGTAGCTTGTACTGATACCGCTTCAGGCTCTTTGGCTTCAACTAGATTATAGATGCTTTGCCAGCTAGTATTGTCGAGACCAAGATAGGTAGTGTCTGAGATCAATCCTTTTTTACTTGGTCCCGGATCGGTGGTAGATTGTCCTGTCACTGTGAGAGTTGACGCTGCTGCAAATATTTTGGATTTCTTCCCCATTTGGCCTAAATTTGATGCTTCGGAGGAGCTCTACGCAGGAGATAAAATGAACGTAATGCGGAGAATAGGTGGTGCGAACCAAGTATGAAAGGGTTATATCAATCAATGAATAATGAAGGATTAAAATAATACTACCGCGGATACAATCTCTGAAGAGATTTTGGCATAACTGCTTCATTAATTGGCCATTTAATCATGTCAATCATTTAAATGCTCATCATGTCGTTTATTCACCGAATAATTCATTTAAGCATGGCTTTGATTTTTTGGCGGTTAATCACAAGTGAATCGCTATCGGGAATAGAAAGGCTTTTAATAATAATCTAACATAATATACTCAAGCCTTTTCAATCTTTTTTGAAATTCACACTTAGCTTTATCGCAATCGGAAATCGGAGGAATGCTCGAGTAGTTACATTTGTGTCATTGCAAAATCCCTGATTGTTGATAGCGATAAAGCTAATTCGCATCTGGAGTTTTAGAAGGGTGCCTTTTGTTGTGTGTATGCTATATTCCCCGATAGCCGATAGCAATATCGCATCGAAGCAAAGAGAGAAGGCCTTTTGTTACAATCGCTTACCTTTCCTGATATCCGATAGTTATTCACTTGTCAGATCGGGGCAAACCAATGGGTCTTTTTGTTATGCATCCTTTGTTATTGCGATATGCGATCTTGCAATCGCTTTATTGCAATAATAAAGAATTATTCATTTATTTTTATAAGACCGATTTATGTTCATTCAAAAGGTTTATAATGTATTGTTTCTTTCGGACCTTTTGAGGAATGATGAGTTGATACCAATTTTATTCATAAATTTAAAAGGGACCCATTTCATATTATAGTTGAAGGTAAAATTTTATGAAATGGCGGGTTGTTGTACAACACAACAATTGGTGATTCGCTGGGAGAAACAGTTATCTCTAAGAAATATTGAAATACTTAGACTTTCTTTATATAGAAATCTTATCAAAGAGGAAAATTCTAATATAACTAGGTATACATACATTCTGAATCTAATAAGAGATATTTTTGCTAATTTCTTCGCTTGTTAAATTAAATACATTCTAAGTTTTAAATTGGCCTCTATTGGTTGATAATGATAAAACAAAGAACCTTTCCAACTTAGCCTTTTTAATGACTCCTTTGTCATAGATATAGTCTCTGCTGCCAGCAAACGTTCATAGTTTCAACAGGGATACCTTTTAACCATTTGATTGTCCATTATCCCTTCCATTTCAAAGTATAATTAAAAGAATGAATCCAAAAATATGCTTTCATATTTTGTATTTCCTTTTTTTTTCTATTATTTTGTAAGATAAAAAGCCATGGTCCTGGTTCGGTGGCCATCTGTTTGACAATGCCATTCACTGGTTGTAATTTAACCAAACAAGCTAGCTCATGATGAGACCCCTTGTCTTAAGATTATAAGTCATTACCCTATTTTGGTATGTAGTGTTGGTAATGTGAGTTAAACTATTTCCCAATGATCATGGTAAGCAGGCTTGTAATAAGACCCCTTATATTTTATATCAAATATTTTAGAATTACACTTTGAGTTTAATGACTCCTTTGTCATAGATATAGTCTCTGCTGCCAGCAAACGTTCATAGTTTCAACAGGGATACCTTTTAACCATTTGATTGTCCATTATCCCTTCCATTTCAAAGTATAATTAAAAGAATGAATCCAAAAATATGCTTTCATATTTTGTATTTCCTTTTTTTTCTATTATTTTGTAAGATAAAAAGCCATGGTCCTGGTTCGGTGGCCATTTGTTTGACAATGCCATTCATTGGTTGTAATTTAACCAAACAAGCTAGCTCATGATGAGACCCCTTGTCTTAAGATTATAAGCCATTACCCTATTTTGGTATGTAGTGTTGGTAATGTGAGTTAAACTATTTCCCAATGATCATGGTAAGCAGGCTTGTAATAAGACCCCTTATCTTTTATATCAAATATTTTAGAATTACACTTTGAGTAATCATAAACTTTGATGAATGGGATGGACGATTTTCTCCTTAAGATAGCATGGATGACAGGGTAAGAGTTGAATATGCTAAGATTGAATTAGTTTCTATTTTGATATTGATAACCTTTTTGTGGCCATTTTGAAAACATTAAAATGATTTACAGTACTTCTAAATCTCGAGAAGGTTTCACAAAAATGAAATGGGGTTTCAGAATCTGAATATAACTAATTTCCTAGAAATTGTCCTTTTTGTTTAAGGTTTCTATTTTAAAAGTAAATATCAAAACTACTTCCTTTGAGCAACTTTTTCAGTATAGCAAATGCCAATGGGAGATATCTTACAACTTTATTTCCTAATAATCCTAAAAACTACAAATTCTGTTGAAATTTGAATATTTATAAAAGGAGAAGGGGTTACCTCCTCAATTGAAGAATTTTTTTAAGATGAGGCCATTAACAGGAAGAGAATCCCTCTTACCTGATAGATCTTGTAATATGAACGTAGAATGGCCTATCTTCTCATTGATTTGAAATGGTCCAAGCCACATTTTCTGGAACTTAGTGTGTTTTCCTTTATCCTCATGGGCTTTGTCCCATTTCAGAACTAGATCACCAACTTGTAATTATTTTGAACTGGATGAAGTTGAACCAAAAGATGACTTGATAATTTTTTGATGTTTTGCATGATTAATTTTGGCCTTTTCTCTTTCTTCTTCTAATTTTAAGATTTAATCATGTCTCAGTTGAATAGAAGACGGGGAGCTTTCTTCAATAAACTGAACTAGGGCTAGAGAAGGAAGCAATAGATTGGTTGGTAGAACTGCTTCTTTCCCATATACAAGATTAAATGGAGAAGTACCTATGGAAGCCTTTTGTGTTATTCTATCAGCCCATAGTGCAAATATCAAAGATTTATGCAAGTTTTTATGATTCTACTCAATAGTTCGCTTAATAAATTTGACTAGATTTTTATTGGTAGATTCTGCTAAACCATTACCCTCGGGATAGTAATTTGCAGAATATTTCAAAATAAATCCTCTTTTAACAGCAAACGTAAACATAGAATTTCCAAATAAATAAGATGCATTATCGAAAACAAGAGTGTTTGGGACACCAAACCTGATAATGATGAATTGATCTATAAACTCTATAATTACTTCAAAGTTTGTTGTCTTTAAAGGAATTGCTTCAACCCACTTAGTAAAGTAATCAGTAGCAGTAAGGATATACTTATGTTGTTTGGATGACTGTGGAGTTATTTCCCCAATGATATCCAATCCCCATTACTCGAAAGGTTGATCAATGTTCACTGGTTGTAAAGGGAAGCTAGTTTTCTTTGTCTTCCACTGGAGATTTGACAACTTCGGCATTTCCTTACGTATTCGTGAGTATCTCTGAATAGGGTGGGCCAATAATATCCAGCATGAATGATTTT
>APFE030899424.1:177978-202338 GCA_000404065.3 Pinus taeda
TGTTAATTAATTCAATCAAATTACTTGTGGATAATTTTCATCTAGAAACTTCTCTCTCTGCCTTCATCAACTGGGACTACCATTCTAAGAATAGGATTTATTTATGTGATTCTAGGATTTTAGGCAAATTTGTTGCTTGTCCCTCACTAGTGTCCTGCCAAGTAAGAAAATATGTTAAGGTCTCATCGGCCTGCTCTAAGTCTTGTCTAGCATCGACTGATTTATCGATTATTGATGTTGTTATGTCACAAAGGGGCTCAACTTGAGAAATTTTGTGACACAATAGTCTTATTTGTGTTACTAGTGCCTTATTAATCTGTAGCGCTTTTGTTCTGAAATCGACAAGCTGTGGAAGACTCTTGAACTTCTCTATTTGAAGTAATAATTGAGAAATTTGCTCATATTTTGTCTTCACCATTAGTTCATTCATCGTCTTCAATTTTGCCAACGCTTCTGATAATTCTTTCTGCCTTTGAATCGCGCTTGAATCCACCCTCTGTTTTTCTTCAAGTAGCTGCTTATTCAGCTTATTATTTAACTGCTGCTGTGTTGAATATTGTCGTTCTAATTATTCAACTTTCTGTTGTGCCTCCGATAACTGTGTTTGTAACAAAATAATTGACTGGTATTTTTCTTTTAGAAAATTACTTACTTCCAATGCCTTGTCGATGGTGGCTACCGAATAGGCTCCGGCATACTGGGACAGCTTTGTTAGGTCATCGGAAGGATCGAACTACTCTTTCCAAACTACATTGGCTATCTTTGTTTGTTCGGGGGACAGGGAAGGTTGATCAATCCTTCTCCTTTTCCGCTATCACTTTACTATGGCCCTGTGTTTTGGGCTGTAAAAGACATCCAATGGAGGTATATCCTCCACCTGTAAAATGATTTGATCCGAAGGATCTTTCGGAATTATTTCTAAGTCTGTACTAGGGGGTAGGCCGCTAGTTCCTTCACTTGGAACCTTTTTTGACATTGTATCCTGTGTATCTGTCGCTTTGGGTGTATCAGTATCTTTTGAGCTTTCCAGATTGCTTATGATGGAGTCTAATTGCTACCATTCTTGGAGCAATTTCGGATCAATCTGCATATCGACATTCACATTCTTGCTTCTCTTATCCTGCTCTTTTTTTTGTTCCTCCTCATGTATTTTCTCTTGCTCTTTCTTTCGCGCTTCCTCCTATTATTTCCTCTGGACTTCCTCCTACTCTTTCCTCTAGACTTCCTCCTGCTCTTTTCTTTTGACTTCTTCAAAAATTTCTAATGTAGCAGGAGGTTCATTGGTGAGTCATTGTTCAGGCTCCCTTGATTGTGTCATCGGGGCAGTAGCTAGTAAATCTAGAGGCAGAATTTGCAACCTCTGCTCTCTAAGTTTGTTGAATTCTACTAACCCTTCATCATGATATCTCATTTTAGCTCGTGTTTGAACCTGAAATAATGACTCCGCCAAAGACAATAGGTCATTAAACTCGTCTTCTTTATGTTCAAACTTAGTAAGTTTTGCTTATTCAAGTACATTATAAATGATTTTCCTTGGGTCAAATTGTCTATTAGGAAGAGTGGCGAGATTCAGTATATTTATCTTTTCTGCTTCTTTCTCTACATGCTTATAGTCATGCAGAGTGTAAACACCACACCTTAGAGGAAAAGGAGGCCAAACTTGCTTCTTTGAATTCCTCAGAGTCTTGGTTGCTCCTGCGGATGCAATCTGATATGTTATTTCTCTAGTGAATAGTTTGTCGAGTATGTACAAGGGAAGAACATGAGGTCTGGCAAGGCTGCCGAAAGCTCTTATATATGTAAATTTATCCTCTCCGAACCAGTTTCCTAGGGCAGTTAAGTCAATCTCTGCTTGCAAGGAAATCTTTGGAGCAGGCTTGTCAAAAATTGCATAGTAAATGGGCAACATAAATCCATTACAAATTTGATACAGGTGGTATTTATAATGGGCTTTCCACAACTTCTGGTGATAGATATGAATCGGCATGGGGTCTTGTGGAGTCCATCTTAAAACAAAGAGTATCTAAGATGTAGGCACTATAATAAAATGTAGGAATAGACCTATCGGTAATGTGAGTTTTATTTCTGAACTCAAGAATAGCAGTTGCTAACTTATCAGATAATATATTTCCAAAATCCATTATTTTGATATTGACTACTGCTTGTATTAAAGAAACCATCTCTATTGATAATTTTGAGGAATCATGCAATCCTTAAATCCTACACATCATCGCCCCAGCGTAACAATTATGAGAACATAATGAATCAATAGAGTACTTACCCGAGGACTCATGCTTGTGTCTTGCGGGGTTCTGTCTCCATTCCTGAATACGTGTTGATTCAGTTTCATTTTCATCTCTAAACTTCTCCAGAAATTCTTTGTTATAGCTCTTCTGTGGTTCAGGAAAATGGTACATTTGTCTCAAATCATTAGGTTGAAATGAACCGAAGACTCTCCCGTCAATTGTGCAAAATGTTCTATTTGTAACCAGGAATACTTCAACTGCCCACCTTACTACATCTGTGTATGGAAGAATTTTCTCTCGAGCCGCTATTCAGTGTAAGTAGGAATCAGCTAAATCCTTTAAGGTAGCCTCGGACTTTCGGTTTGAACCTGCTGTAGCTTGTACTGATACCGCTTCAGGCTCTTCGGCTTCAACTAGATTATAGATGCATTGCCAGCTAGTATTTCTGAGACCAAGACAGATAGTGTCTGAGATCAATCCTTTTTTACTAGGTCTCGGATCGGCGGTAGATTGTCCTGTCAATCAATCATTTAATCCTGTCAATCATTTAAATGCTCATCATGTCATTTATTCACCGAATAATTCATTTAAGCGTGGCTTTGATTTTTTGGTGGTTAATCACAAGTGAATCGCTATCGGGAATAGAAAGGTTTTCATAATAATCTAACATAATATACTCAAGCCTTTTCAATCTTTTTTGAAATTCGCGCTTAGCTTTATTGCAATCAGAAATCGGAGGAATGCTCGAGTAGTTACATTTGTGTCATTGCGAAATCCCCGATCGCCGATAGCGATAAAGCTAATTCGCATCGGGAGTTTTAGAAGGGTGCCTTTTGTTGTGTGTATGCTATATTCCCCGATCGCCAATAGCGATATCACATCGGAGCAAAGAGAGAGGGCCTTTTGTTACTATCACTTACCTTTCCCAATATCCGATAATTATTCGCTTGTCGGATCGGGGAAAACCAATGGGTCTTTTTGTTATGCATCCTTTGTTATTGCGATATGTGATCTTGCGATTGCTTTATCGCAATAATAAATAATTATTCATTTATTTTTATAAGACCGGTTTATATTCATTCAAAAGGTTTATAATGTATTGTTTCTTTTGAACCTTTTTAGAAATGATGAGTTGATACCAATTCCTCAACTCATCATTCCTTTCATGGCTAGTAGGGGTCCAGTAAGGTCTTTGTTCAAGTATTTTCATTTGTATAATTGCTTGATGTTACTTTTTATTTCTGGAAGTTTCATGAAGTTCTGGGCAGTGGCCTGAGTCCTGGCTCTGAAAAAGTGGCACAGATTATGGAGTTGTAATCTCTGAACTAGCTGAATAAGACTCCAATCGCTCACATTCCCATGCTATGAGAGGGACTCGAGGGCTCCAATCACATACATGCCCATTTCATGGGAGCGACCAAGGCTCTAAGGCAATGAAGTGTTAAGTTGTCTCAGGGGTTGATCCCCTGGAAGGGTTGGTTGGCTCCTGTAGGTTCTGTGACATGTGAAAACGATCAGATTGGTTGTGTTGTGTCGGTTCCACTTCCTTATCTATACATGGGGAGCTGAATCAAATTGTAGTAGCCTCTCGTCACATGTTTACTCCAGCAAATTGGTTAATTTGGGTAAATGTGGGAGGAGGGTGTTACATAAAATATGTTTTTAGTTTGTAAAAAAGACCTTATAACCATTTAGAATTATTGTAGTTATAGCAAAAATGTCACAAAATATCTTACATGTGGGATATTTATGTATTTATTTATCACCGAAATTGCAAGTGTAGATGACCAATGAAAGTAAACGATGACCAACCAAATTGACCTCGGGAGTGAAAAAAACCATCAGTTGTCACAATTGCAACAATAGACATGGTCGTTGCAATCTTGAAACCTAGCATAGGTCATTTCACTTGCAACTAACATCTTTCATCGCAATAATGACACCTTATAAATCATACGTCACAATTACGACTCACAAAAAATATTTCGCCATAATTGCGACAAATACAAACACCAAAACTAACAAAAATAACATTTTTATTAACCTTTACAACCATATGAGCCATATCATTAGACTTTGTCATTACAATTTAGCCCTATGGGTAGTAGTGTAATATGCTAAATAATTAGCCCCATTATTCATAGCATTCCTTATCCCTCATGAAAATTATAGTTCAATTTTTCATTTGAGATTAAGAATAATCTCCCCTTCACCTACTATCATTTTTCATCGCCTCTCTTTAAAGAAATGAGAATGAAGTTAGACATGCCTACATGTTGATTTCTCCAAGTTGCTAACTTTACCACATAGAGGTCCTACTCCACATCTATCTTCCATCGTTATTGTGTGGAAAGTGATACATTAATGTCTAAAAAACATTACTTACATGTTTTCGTATTTTGTGCGTTGCAATAGTTAATTTTTGTGTCCTTCCATTTCTAGATATACAAATTAAAGAAAACATATGACATCATCTTCAAATTGTGTATGTAAGTCAAATTTCTTGACTCTCAAGGTTGAAGTTACTTGGATATTCATTAATTGTTTGTTTCATTATTTTCCAAAGTTACAATAGGAAGTGTTTTCTAGAAAATATTAGAGTGTTTGGCCTCTATAATTAGAATAAGCAGGCTTCTATCAATTGTGTGGGCCTTATTTTGTTACACCACCCTCCCACTATTCTTAACTCTTTTCTTTCATATACATATTGAAAATTTAGAGGCTCGTAAATTATCCTCACCAAAGTCTCACACTTTTGCAAGACTCGTTTTGCAAATTAAGTCTATGGTATCAATCCAAATATTGATAAAAATGGTGGAAATATTTATTTGTAGAGGCTCATAAAATATTTCATTGATTCCTATGGCAGAAGTGAATACATGTTTGCGTGCAAATTTCTTTAGGGGAATGACTTTGGTCACTTAAATATCCCACTCTATTCAGCTTAAGATCCGTTGATGTTGTGAAGAAACATGATACATTAATGTTTATAAAACATTATTTCCAATGGTGTATTGTTTCCAATAAATAATGGGAATTATGGAAACTTGATTTTGTAGCAGAAGTCTTTGTTTAAAATTTAATAAAAATTAAACATTGTATTTTAAGCCATGGCTTAAGGATGGTGGATCAAAATTTATTAAAATAAATTCATTACCTAAAACTATTTATCTTACATACAAAAATTAAAGAAGCAAAAATTTGAATACTAAATATACTCTTAAAATTTAGAGTGAAACATTTTGCAAAATTTGAATACTAAATATACTCTTAAAATTTGGAGTGAAACATTTTGCATGAGCCTGTAATCTTGTAGATAATTTACCAGTGAAAGATGTCAAAGAAATATCTTTCCCTTGTTATCCCTTTGAGATGGTTGGTAATGGAACTAGTTTGAAGTTGGTCAATATTATTACTGTGGTTGTTTTATTATTATTATTATGAATTATGATTAGTTTTTGAGTTTACGGTCATCAATAAATATTTTTTATTATTATTAGTATTATTATTATTTATGGTTAGTAGATGATCCAATTAAGTATGGTTGATAATGTAGCTTACTATATAAATGGTCAATTTGGTTAGTAATGTTGTCCAAAGAGGTTAGATCTAATCGTGAAAAGTGAGTTTTCACCATTGGGAAATCCTCAATTCTCATGAGGCCCACTTACCCTGAAAGCCACGGGGACACCTTGAGGTAGTGGTTGAATGTGTGGTTTCACCCACAGAGATTATATTAATGGCCTTGCGACCCATGCACAAAAAAGTGGATCAAATCCCATCCCATGTCCTTTGTTTTTAAAGTCAAATCTTGTTAATACAATTTAATTTTTAAGGTTTTGTTTTGTAAGGAAACCAAGGTTTGAAACTTGCATTACTTGGGAGGAAACGCCAAAAAAATCTAGCTATGTTAAGGGCTAGTATGGTCTAGGTCATGTGCGATCCTTGGGTGATTTTGAAAACTTAGAGTTCATGGGTCATGATTTCTTAGACGACAATGTAGTCTTTCAAGTCACACAAACATTAGAAAAAAAAAATTAGCAATATTGATGATAATGACATGGCTCAACACATATTAATATAAACAAATTTAAATCAAATTTAATATCCTACCAAAGACTTCAAATTATTTTGCTAAATAATGAAACATTCATCCTAATGGTTTTGAAAATGATTTAAAAGATGTTATTTAGACATTCATATGAAAAGTTATATAATAAAAATAAGTAAAAATAATTTTTTAATTTGATAACAATTTTTCCTCAAATATTCAAATGTTCTTTTTTTTTCTTATAAAATATATTTAGAAAAAAATAATATTGGATTTCAAGTTTTTTTCTTTTTTTTTTTCTTTTTTTTAAACAAGGTCGATTATCTTGTATTCATTTCAAAAAAATGGGCTAAAATCCTTGATACAAAGCTACATATTGATTGAATATGGGTTCTAGTATTACATATCTTTGTTTACACTTTCTTGCAATTACATAGAGAAAACTAGATCCAATGATACCTATTGCACTGACTATATAAACTCTTACAATCTGCTACAATAAAAAACCATATTTGAACTTCATCGAGCATTTCTTTAAAGTTGTCGAGCTGCTGGTGTAACTTACTAAAGGCCTTATCTTATCCTTGATGATCCTAATTAATAAAGTGTTCTTCTATTGGAGGTTGATTGTCATTACAGATGTTTGATCCCAAGTTCTCAGATGTCTTTCTTTCCTGTACTAAGATGTGAAACTCTAGCATTTAGATGCATCCAAAAATTCATGCAGATAGGACTTGTCCTGCTCAATATGAGAGCATCATTGGTTTGTTTTGTGGAGTGCTTCTCTAAGTGAATCAATTGTTTCATACAGATAGTCGATCTTTGATTTTCATTTTTCATTCCATTGCTTTTGAATATTGTTTACTTTTTCCAACTCAACTTTGATGGAGGTACAATGTATGCATGAGGAGCTTGAATCCATCATGATATGAAAAGGAAGGGAAGGAGAAGCACAAGGGAGTGAAGGGTTGGAGGAATGGAATTGAATGGGAATATGGTAGAGTTGTGTTCACCAATGGGGGTATTTAACGATTCTCTGGCATAAAGAGTTGAGTAGTGTAACAACCCTAAAGCCAATTCCATGTAATAAAAGTTTATAAAGGAAAAATAATAACCATGGTTGATGGGAAACTTATTCCAAGATTAATTTTGGGAAACAACATAGTGATGGGGGTCACTTGTGGTTGACTAATGGCTAATTAAATTGGCAAAGGAAATTGCTATAGATTTGGAAAGGAAAAATGGCATTTTTAGCACATTTATTTATGAAAGTAATGAAAATTATGAGAAAATGGAGGTGAAAGGTCACAGGTTGCATGTGTGGAGGAAAACGAAGGAAAATTAAGGAAAATTAAGAAAATAGAGGCCTCATTAATAAAAAGGCTTATGAGGATTAGTTCATAGACTTTTGTCAGTTCATTTTTGGAGCTCTCTCTCTCTCTCATACGCTTGGACACAAAGTTTTCTTGGAGCACTCTTGGAGGGTGTGGCATACTTGGATTTTTGGAGTAAGAAGGAAAAGAAAGAGAAGGAAAGTGAAAGAGGACATCGGGATCAGCAACTACAACGAATTATTCTTGTAGGTACTGAGTTGCATGTATGTTTTCCTTACTAGTTTTGGCATGCATGGAATATGCATGTAGTTTATTGGTCATGATATGTCACTAGCATGGAGGATTTCCTGGATTGAAAGTGGATTTTCCTAGCCTTTGCATTTCCTAGATAGCCATGGTGTTGTGGGTTTATTTCCTTGTTTTATTTTGGTTCATTCTCATGTTTCCTTTAGCTTGGGTTGAGTTACTAATTCCAGGAATCCCTAGTCAGAAAAACGCTCTGGAAGCCCTTGGTGGGTTGAGTTACTAGTCCTGGAAGCCCTGGTTGGACAAACACTTTGGAAGCCCAGATAAGATGTGGGTTGAGTTACTACTCCTAGAAGCCTTGGTTTGAGCAAATGCTCATGAGCCCTAGAAGGATTGGGTAGAGACCAATCTGATGATGGTTTTTTGATGTATGGTTGTGAGGTGGAAGCATTGTTTGATGGGTTGAGGTGGTTGGCCTCTGGAAGTCCTAGATGATTTTGGATTGATGTGCTTGATGAGATCCCACATTCATATTTGGAATATGGCATGGGGGTGAATGACTGAAGAGAGATTTGGCTCAACCATTTTACGATCAAGTGGAACATGGTAGTCCCATCCCGGGTTTTTATTTTGCATCATCAATATGATTTTATTTCTCCTTGTATTTATATGAGTATTATACTGGTTTATATGTGGATCATACGGTTGTGATTTCCTTGGTATTTTTGTTGCTATTATGTTGGTTATGTATATGTTTTATGACAATAGCTATGTATGGCTCTCATCATGTTTTTAATTGTAAATGAATGAACAATGTATCTATGACCTAATGGATGAAACTGCAGCTAGTGTGTTAAAGCATCAATACTTCTTAGCGATTCTCATATGAGTATGAGACCCATATTCTTAGATTTTTTGTTTACATCTGTAGATTACATATTTGTGATATGTTTGACGAAATGTTTGTCATGGCTAGTAGGGATCCACTCAAGGGCTTGTTCAAGTATTTGCAATTGCATCATTGTTTTATTGTTATCCTTTTGTACTAAAGGTTTCATTCAATTCTGGGCAGTGACTTGGGATTTGGGACTGAAAGAGTGGCTCAAATCCTGGGGACACTATCAAAACACTAAGAAAAATATTTTGTGGACACTAGTAGGCCTTGTCATGAGAGCGTCGAGAGCCTCCTAGATGTTGTCAGGCCCATAGCATGGGAGCATCCAGAGGTATAAAACCTCAGTGGGACCCAGGGGTTGGTTATCAGAAGTGTTGGGATGGTTCTTAGGGGTCATGTAGCTAATTTGGAATGTTTGTATGATGTGTTTCTGCTGATTCCATTTCCTTAAGGTCATCTAGAAGGTTGAATCCAATCATAGTAGACTCTTGTCACATGTTTACCCCGGTTGGCCAGTTACTTGGGTAGATGTGGAAGGAGGGTGTTACAGAATGGTATCAGAGCATGGTTCACCCCTTGGACTCGATAGGTTTGGTGTTGGTCATGCATTCATGTCATTTGCACGTATGTTAATCCTTCTTGTGAGCTATATGCTTGTTGCATATGCACTGTGTCAATCATGGTTATAGTGTTGTCGCCATGGAAAGTTGATGATGTTGTTGTTGAGTGTGTTTTCATGAGTGTGTGATTGATTATGCATTGCTTATGCATGTTAATGTTTACATGTGGTCAAGTGTACAGTAATGTAGTGGTTGTTTTCATGCATGGGGTTATGGTATGTGTAGTTGATCTGGTCATGCATTGATGACTGGACTCTAGCTAGAATGATGGGTACATGGTTATATGCTTATGTGTTATGTTTCTATATATTATTATGATTATGTTATACATGTATCATGTTTATTTGTTGATCTTTCAGATGAGATATCCTCCCCGAACCATACTAAGGTATGTTGGTTTATTGTGATTTCGTTTATTTGAAATGATATGCCTTGCAGGAAGAATATCAAAATGGCTAGCAAGATGGTAGACTACAAAGACTCTCCTTGTGGATTAGATGAGCAACATTGTGTTGGGAATTCTTCCGATTTGGAAGATACACTCGGAAGCTTAAATGGAGAAATAAGGAATTGTAAGGCAGATAATGACTAAATCATACAAGCATAAGAGAAACTAGTTGTTGGTTGTGTGGGGCCTGACCGAGGTTCAACATTAGTTAGCCAAACAAATCCTTACGCTACTGAACCTTTTGGCATCAGCCCACGGAGTGCGGATTGAAGTCTCACCCGAAACAGTATGGGGGGATGATGGAACCACGTTTTCGCACCCTGAGATGGTCGTGATGTCATTTTATTCCTTATGTTCCTGCTTTCATGTAGGTTGTTAAGTTCTAGGGCTCTGTCAGTCTAGCCCTTTATTTTTCCCTTAAGTGCCTCTGAGAAGGAGTACAATTGACCTTTGCGTAGCCCTAACCTATGGTTCAAGTACTTTCACACTTCTATGATGGCATATTGAACAGGTTTCCAAGTTATCTTTAAGTGTTTTACTTATCTTACTAAACAATCACAGTTAGCATCACATAGTCTGATATTCCTACTTGCATTCAATTAACAAGCATAATTACATACATTCGCGCACCACATAAGCATTGTAAATGAAATACACACAATATAACCAAATGCATTAACAGGAAATAGGGGCACAAAAATTGTAGAATGCTTCTCTTTATTTATATCTCTAGATTATTATAGACCCTTTCCACCCCGTGCACACAGCTGCAGGGGTTCATGCACTCAGCTGTAGACTTTTACCCTAGGCCTCTATGCACTCAAGTGTAGGGCCTCTACCTACGCTAAGATCTGAAACACTTAGACTCGCTATCAAGACCCTTCACTCCATTCTTCGCTAAAAGCTTCTTAACTACTTAAAGCTTACTTAATTAGCTCTTTTTATACAATCCCATTGTCTGCAGACCATGGGTTGATCTTTACAACTAACTTTTCACTTTACAAAATAAGGGCAGACAACCCTTTATGACTCATGACACCTTCATGCTCTGCGACCACAAAATGCAAAGAATTTACAACTTTATTACAAGACTTGACCCAAAACATGGGCTTGTAGCCCCAAAACTATCCTTGGGGGATCTTGTCCCCAACGGGCCCCAAACACAAACATCATGACTCGCACTCAAGTCACTCAGTGGGCATGGAGATCTTAGCGCGAAGACCTCCCAGCTCAACCTGTATGACCGCAACCTCGGCAATGCACTATGTGGCCGCTTCCTTTGCTTCTTCAACCATCTACTCACTGCTCCCGAATTTTCGGCCTAAAGCTTTTGCTGAGTTTCCTACAAATTCATAAGATTTCCTTCAATAGAGGTCGCAACCGCATAAGCCTCATCCAACCAGGGCTTTAGTCACGCCTTTAGCACTGCTTCCTTGTGTTGCGCTGCATCCACCAGTTCTTTCAACTGCTTGGCCTTCTCTAGCTTTGCCAGTCTCTTTGTGAGCTCAATGGTTCATTGTAGGAGGACCTCGAACGACTGCTCAAAAAGTTGTGTGCAGTCTGCTACTACACTGTCAACCGCCACTATCACTTCTATGACAGTGGTTGCACGTTGCTCCTTTACTTGTGGTGGGATTGAAGGTTGGGCCTTCAAATACAATTCGATAATTTGAAGGTTCAACTCCAGCTAAACCCGAGCCATCTTTGTGGGAGCATTTCAAACCCTTGTAGCTAGCTTGCGAACATGCACCTCGATCGGTTCTTCCTCAGGAATGGCCAACTCCGGGACCATTCGGCATGCCTCCTCTATGACCTGAATTATTCATTTATTTTTCACCATTACCTCAATCACTGAGGCGATGGCAGAGTCTCGCTGTAGTGCCATCTTCTCATTGTTAATCCGCTTCTCGCTGATCACTTGTAGGGCACGCTGCTCATGGGCCCTTAACTCCATAATTACTCCATCCTGCAATAGGTACAGCGCCTCACTAGGGAGCACTACCAGATTAAACCCTACTCCCTTGAGGGTGTTGACAGTGGGCCTGTCAGCTTCATTCTCCATGGTCAGTGCTCCATCATGCAACACTATCACAATGGAGACCTTTGCGCACAACATCTCAACAGCTTCTCAAGTGCCAATAGCAAGGCTGGTGGACATTGTGCCAGCCTGTGATGTGTAGGTCTACAGCTCCTGTAGACCTATCTAGATAACCCACAATATTAATTGTTATTGTTTCTCAAACTATTGTAGGTCCTCCGCAGTGACATCCCACACCATGTCACCAATATCATGCAAATCACCCTTTGTGAGGGTGATTGGGTCTAGCAATGTCTTAGTGGCCTTGGATTTCTTCCTAAACCCTCCTTTCTCCTACTCCCTTGGATGTTTGATGTGAGCAGACATCACCTATGGGTTCATGCCATGTTTCTCTGTCTTCTCGTCCATCTCTTCCTCTGTCTCAAGTGAAGGCAACCTTGCACCTTTGTCAGATCCCCGCTCTGTTCCACCTATTTTCTTCTTCATCTGCTGAGTAGCATCGCGCTCCACCTGGGCCTTGTCAATGGCTACCATCTTTCTCTTTTCAGCCAGCTACATCATCTTGAGCTTGGCCTCCTCCTTCTTGCACTGCGCGGTGGATTTTGTCCCTCCCACCACCAATTCTATTGTAGTGCACCATTCTGTCGGCCAGTGATCAAGTACTGCATCAATGGCATCATTTTTTGTCAGGTAATGCAATTCATACTATGTCTACGCGGGATCCTTCCGCACCCTGATAAACATGTGGTGAAAATATTCCTTAAACTCCGCATAGCCCTGAAGGTTGGCAAGCACCGTGGGCAACAACTACAGTTTGCGATTGATGGCCATGCAGATGTTCATCTCCATCAAGATCCAAAATATCTTATTGCCCTTGATGTGTTTCACATCCTTGGTCACACACAATGAAGCGTACTTCGCTGCTTCTAGTATGTCCAATGCAACGGAGGGGAATTGCCTGTCCTCTAGCAACTCCCATGCTACCAACACAACAGACAGCAAGAGCCATGCATAGTGGAATGTCTTGTTGAGCTCCTGTGCCTTGTGGCAATTTGCAAGGAACTCACCACATAGATAGTGCACCCAATTGAACTGGACTCCTTTGGTGCACTGGGTTGCTAGCGCGACAACAAGTGCCGACACCTCATTGGCACGACACTTCCTCATCACCTTCCCTGCCAAAATTTGAGTGGCCACCTTAATGGCAGGGTCACTCATACTGGATATGGCATATCTGCGTAGCTTCATCACCAGCTTAAACTTCTCTTTCATGGCCTCCGCAAGGGCCTCCTCACCACCTTTTATGCCAAACATCATGGCCAAATTTTCTCCTATGTAGGGAAACGATGTGATACTATGGATCAATCTGTCAGTGATGTGCATTGGCTCCTCTAGCCATAGACACCCATCATGCACCAAGCATAGTAGTTGCTTGATGACCAAGTCTATAATCATGGTGCAATTGTAGTGCGGCATAGTAGGTTGAGTAGACTTGCCTTGTCTACTCCTCTGAGCCACCTTCGTGGCTCCAATGTGCTCCTCCCGGTGGTTGTGTCGATAATGCGGCATATTAGTTGCTTGGTCGCCAAGTGCGGGAACTTTTCATGGTGAGCCAAGTCCTGATCTTTGAGTTTTAATAGAGAACTCACCCCAAGCGCGATCCTTGGAAGACAATCTCATCCAGCAGCAGAGGGGTTGCAATGGGACCTTTCTCTCATTGATATCTTTTAGCACCTTAGTCTTTCCCTTACTCAGAGGGACATACTCAGGCAACCGAGTGATAGGGTCAACACCTTGGGCTTCCACTTCCTCCACATCTATCCCCAAGTGCTTGTCATCCATCGGGATTTCTTCGATTTCCTCCTCCTCTAGGTTGAGATTGATGGATTTTCCCTTTTCCTGTGTGGTGGGCTTGTCCTTCAATGGATTTCTTCTCGGTGATGTGTGCACCTGTATTGCAGGCTACTTGCCCTTTTTATCCTTTGTGCTCTCCTTGGTTGTGTTCAGCTTTGGCCTTCGTGTTTGAGGTGATTCGGGCACTTCTACTAATACTTCGGTAACCTCTCGAACAGCTTCTTTTTCCTCCCAAACCACTTCTAGCATATCCTCCTCAGTTGTCACTACTTCGATGTCCATAGTTGTTGCAGGTGTCGACATAAAGATATTCAACAGTGCTCGTGTTGTTTTTGGTAATTGCTCAAATGCTAAACTCACTATCAGTGCCCCGAATAATTCTCGGTTCATGTGCACCTAAGGTATCAACAACTCAATTCTCAAAATGGCAAGTGTTTTTGGTTGGGCAGCGACCTGTAATTTATAGGGAATTTCGAATTCAAATCCGACCATTCCCCCCACATTCACTTCATTAACGCCAGATTGGCAGTAGATTTTCAAGGATTTAATCCATAAATTTTGTCTTAAATGTCGGTTGCCCACTACATTTGGCCGCATTTTTACTGTCAAATCATGAACAGTGACTTTAACGGTCACTTTCCGACTAACCTACACAATTTCTCCCTAGGTAGCGCAGCTCCCTTCACTTTGTCGTGAACCCTGTGACACTTCCTTCCTTTGCACAATCCTCCAATTGCGCAGCTCCCCAACCCAGGTAGTGTAGTTTATGGTCCCAAGCCTCCTTTCAGTTGCTTGGAGCACTAAGGTTGTGCTATCTTCATATAATGACATGGCCAGACCACTAGTGTATGGCTTCAATCAGCTGTCATTCACCTTTCTCGGGAAGGGATCTCCATCCAATTTATTCAACTGAACCGCTCCACCGTTAGTAATCTCCTTAATGAAATAGGACCCTAACCAGTGTATTCTGAATTTCCTTGGAAATTTATCAAACGTACTGTCATATAACAAAACCAAGTCATTTACCTTAAAGGTGTGCAGCTTAATGTGCTGATCATGCCATGCTTTTTCGCGCTCCTTTTGGACCTGTTGGTGAAATCTAGCTAGAAATATTTCTTCCTCAAGCTCAGCCAGCTATGCGAGCCTTTCTCCAAGTGCTCCACGATCCGTCATACCCATGAGTGCCGTTTTGCGCATACTAGGCACAATGTATTCCATGGGTATCACTGCTTCAACACCATATACAAGCCTAAAGGGTGTCTGTCCAGTCAACTTCTTGCATATCATCTGATAGGCCCATAGTACTGCGGGTATGCGCAAGTCCCAATCACTTTGCTGAGCATTGCAAACCTTGGTCAGTGTGTTCTCCAGCACTTTATTGAATGCTTCCACCATCCCATTAGCCTGCAGATGGTAAGGTGTGCTCTTCTGGTGATATACCTAAAATTCCTCCATTAGTGTGCAGATCATCTCGTTCAGAATGTGCATACCGCAATCACTCATCAAAATCTTTGGACACCTAAATTGCATCAGTACATACTCAAAGAGGAACTTTGTAGCAGTCATGCCTATGCAATCCTTCACAAGTTGTGCCTTCGCCCATCGAGTCAAATATTATGTCGCGGTGATAATGTATCGTGCTCCCGTCTTCTTCCCTTGGGGCTGAATGGGTCCCACAAAATCTATCGCTCATTTCTCAAAGGGTTGTAATGTCACCTATGGATTCAGAGGTAGCTCATCCCTTCACGATGGCCTACCCATACTTTTACATACATTACATGCCTTGCAGTAAGCTTTTGAATCCTGATGGATGGTTGGCCACCACAACCTTGTGCGTACAATCTCTTGCGTGGTCGCTCTTCCTGCATAATGACCTCCTGCAGTGTCCCCATGAGCATATGCAAGGATATTTCTCCTTTCAAACTCTGGTACATATCATCGCAATATTTCATCAGACCCCGTTTTGTATAGGTGTCCAGTAATGATAGAAAAGTTTGCCACATGTATCACTAACTCCTTTTGCTGGACAGTGTAACATTCCAGGGCAGTTCCTATCATTAGGAATTGTACGATGTCTTCAAAGTGACCATCCATGATGCGCACAGCAAATAGTTGTGCATTAGGTAGTCCCTCCTCCAAACTAGTGGGCTCTTCCCCTGTTTCGATGTGCGACAAATGGTCTGGTCCTGCATTCAGTCGTCCAGGTTTCACAATAACTTCAAAATCATACTCCTATAACAATAACAACCACCTGCAGGTATTTCAACACGGAATGATCCATATACATCTTAAAATGCCCACCCAGCAAATAGTGTCTAAACTTTTGGAGCACGTATACCATGGCTAACCCTTCACGCTCGTGGTGGAATATTTCTTCTCCACCTTGGATAACCTGTTGCTTGCAAATTCTATAGGATGGTCCAGTTCTCCTCCACTGGAATGTGTCAATACTACTCCTAGTGCTATACATGACACATTGACATGTACATGAAACTCCTTCTTCCATTCCAGGAAGACTAAAATCACCACGGTGACCATTTTTTCTTTCAATACATCCAAGCTTTTCTTATAGTCCTCGTTCCAGTAGAATGTGACATATTTTTTCAACAACTTTTCCATAGGCATGGTGATCTGAGCATAGCCCTTGATAAACTTTCTGTAACATCCAGTATGTCCTAGGGTGGTGCACAACTACTTCACACTCCTTGGCACTTCCAAGTTAAGTATCACTGCAATCTTCACGGGATCTAACATCAGTCCCTGTCTATAAACCACATGACCTAGCAGGGTCCCAAAAGGAACACAAAATAGGGATTTCTCCATATTGAGCACAATCTAGTACCTTCGACAGGTATCTAGCATCAAGTGTTGTTACACAACATTTTTTCACTGTCCCTGTACTCCCCGTTCCTTGATCTTGGAGGACCTCTACAGTGAACCCTGCATGTTTTGCCTTCATGGAGAAACTCCCATTATGTCCTTTTTCATAAGCAGATCATTTCCCTTTTGCACCATTTCCCCTGAAACTTTTGTTTTTCCCAATTTACAAGACCGGCGCTAATGGCCTTTGTATCCCCCGCGCTGATGTTCAGAGATTAGAACTATTCCTCATGCCAATCAGTGTGACTGAGTTGTGTTCCAGTCATGCTGGTCCTGTTATGGAAAGTTTTTTAAATTAGAGCTAAAGCTTCCATCTCTAGAAGCTCTGTAACGGAATTCTGGTAAATGGTTTGGCTGGATGGGGTCGAGGATGACAGTTTGGGCTCATTTCCCCTATAATGATGGACTACCTCAAGGGATAATTCCTTATCCCATGAGAATAGGATCCATCTACCATCCATCTTTCCTATATAAACCTCCCTTCTTCTCAAGCACAAACTAGTGAATAGTGTGAAAATCAGAGATAGAGTTTTGGCTAAGTGTAAATATACTAGATAAGCAAGCTACTAGTAGTTGTAGCCATCTAGTTGTGTGAGTGAGAGGTGTGTTAGTTTGGAGTGAAGCCTAAAGGGAAGAGTCTTCGAACTATTTGTGTTTGAAGCCTTCATGAAGTGCTAGCAGAAGTGTGTGGGAACATGGTCTTGTTAGAGGAAGACTGTGACGTCAATACGAATGGTTGTAATCTGTCTTTGATATTAATATATGCAACTATCGATTGATTTCCTACATGTTTTGTAATATTACATATTCATGTCTTAATGCTTATTGACTCATTAAGTAGGTTGAATTGCAATTTGTCTATTATTATGTTTGTGTGTTGCTGTTGTTTACTTGTTTTAGGAGCTTGAAGAAGGAAGCAAGAGATTGTTGGAGTGAACAAGAAAGGACATCATCAAGCAGGATAAGCGACCAAGAGGTAGGCCCTCTTTATTAATTATAATATAAGAAAATATTCCTTAGAATGTATCTATTGTGGTTAGACCCATTATCGGGCTAGAGGAATTCATTCGTGTCTGCATTTATAATTTTACTTCACCACAAATTGGCGACTCCGCTGGGGAGATCTCATCCTTTTGTTTTTTTTGAATTTCATGATTTCATGAAAACTTTGCTAGTTTCACGTTTTCCATTTTGTTATGTTGCTTTTCTCCTACTTACTGGCCTAAGTCTAAAATCCATAGTAGCAGATCTGGTCCCTATTTTGAAATTTTTTTTTTTTGTTAGTTTCCTTGGACAATGCATTTAATCGGCTGACAGTCGCATTGATCAATGTGAATTGCAGAGGAACAGTCACGTCTACCCACCTCTCACACTTGTTGTCAGTTAGGCACTCGCGTTGATTCCTATAAGTGAATATTAGGGCTAGACCCCAATCTTGGCCAGTGTGTTCTGCTCTTGTGTTTTTGACCTTGTGGGCCTTTTGACTGTTTTTCTCCCTGATTAGAAAGCTACTTTTCGTTTGGTTTTGCTTGCTTGTAGGCTTGTCATCTTTTTGTTTGATTGATCGATTCATTGAGTGGCTGGCGACAATAGGACATCTAGCTAGTCATCCATTCAACAGCTTGTCAACTCATTGAGTTCGGTTGTGGGTGTGTTTTCTCCTGGCATTTGTTTTTGGTCCCTCTTATGACTTTGACCTCTTTTTGAACAAGCTTGAAAAAGTTTTTTTACTAGTTTGAATGTCTTTTTCTGGCATAGATTACATTGTCGGTCTTCTGTTTGGCAAAGTCAATGCTTCGTCGATCTAAATGAACTTCTCTTTTCATGTTTTCATCTGCTTGAAGAGCTCATTGTCTCAAAAAAGAAAATCATTGAAAGATTGTATGCAAAAGTTTGTTTCGTTGTTTCATGAGAAAATATGAAATTCTAACTTGTTGCTTCATTATGATTCGCATCTCTTAAAAACTAGAATTGCATCAGCATTTGAAAAGGAAGAGAAATTTTTTCATTTCGAAAGGACTAATAGATAAGAGCTTGTCAGAAAATTAGGAATTGGAATGCATTTTTCATTAGTTTATTTTTTCGAAAAAGTGAAGTAGTGAAAATTCATTTCATTTTCAGTTGCTTGATTGTTTGCATTTTATTGAGTAGTTTCTACCCTCTCTAGTGTAGGCATTTCATTGAATTGAAAGGGTCTTGTCCCATTTAGTTTCATTTTAAGTTTTTCGAGTATCATCGCTAAGACTTGAAAACTGAAACTTAACTCAAGATCAACTCTAAAATGAATTCAATTTACCTAAGACGCATTTGACATTAACGATCACATCTAGAAGGTCTAGGCTAGAGACGTGTTCTGACGTCTGTAAACCTAGCAGCTTTCATTAGCTTCAGCATTAGACAGCACTAACACAGATTTGTGCTCCCTGTACAATTGTGTATATAATGGGAGACCCCACTAGGTTGCAACCCTTTTACCCTTAGGAAGCTGAGTCGGCCACCTTGCAAACATGATACACCAAACACAACATTCGGGGAGATTGCCTACTTGTACTTCTTGGTTTGCCAGGAGGTATTCTGTAGTTCACAGTTGCCTGGTAATCCTTTTTACCTAGATCATCCAAAGTAGTCATTTGATATTTTTGACTCATTAAACTTAAAATATCACCTAATCACTTGTCCTTTCGAGCTCGTTTCCAATCGAAAGTGATAGAGTCATCTTTGTTTCTTTCTCGGATCTTAAAAAATGAAAGAACATTAGTATTTTATGCATCTTAAATAATTGGTTGCCCATGATCCAAAACATCTTGTTATATTTTTGACCAAATTGTGAGTTCCCTTAAAAGGACATTTTTAAAGCCTTGAAGTTATTTGTTCTGTCAGCTAAGACAAGGTCATCGTGGCTGAACCATCTAGTTCACCCATTTCATATTCCTCTCCTCTGTCTGAAAAATTGTCTAAGGATCCATTTCCTAAGTTATCAGAGCCATTTGAGGACCAAAAAGTCACAATTGTTTTGAGTGTTCAACCATTATCATCTCGTCCTCCACCTACTTTCGATTCATGGTCATCTATTGGTATTGACCCGGAATCTCCAGATAATGCCGTTCGAACTCCAGAGAACTCACCGACCACTGACAATCAACTTAGACTGGTTATCTATCCTCTGAACCCTCTATTTGATGCTGTTGAGATATCACCACAGTGCCCTTATAGTCCGTACGATCCACCGAGTGTTCCTTTGGAACTATCCCGTAGTACACGTTCGGTTCTCTGTCATCGTTTGTTTCCAGACATGGAACCCAAAGTCGATGCTCCAGTCACTTCTCCAGATGAGTCTGAAGTCTCAACTCCACAAACTGTTGAGGGAGAAGAATTGTAGTTGCAGTTCCCTCCCGAGGGTTTCCCTTATTCAAATTGTATTCCTGCGAGCTTGCCACCTAGCTATGTGTCTTTAGGGCACTTAGTTTCAGGCACACCTAGTGCCTCATCACTCTACCAAAATTCTATTTGGGTGTTAGGCATCAGGCCTATGTCAGGTCCATTCATCACAAACATGACTTCCCAACCAGTTGTTACTTCAGTCCCGGTGTAACCCACCATCTCGAACACTCTTGTATCATCGATCCCAGTTATGTGTCGGTCTCAACTAGTAGTTTCAAAGATTGTCTCTACCAGTTCTTCTGTCCTATTAGTCAGTGGCCAGATTGTGCCACCGCTTGGGGGGCAGAATATGAATGTCTCTATGGTGTTAGGTGCCACTAATGTGAGAGGCTCACAAGCTCACATGCTTGCTATAAACCAACCCTCTTCTGGTCTTATTTACAACCCTGCTGACCCTACTAGATCAAGCAATGTCCAGTACCAATAAGTTCAGAATCCTGGTGGTCCATCTAGATCGAACAATGTTTAGTATCAACAACCCTATGGGGCTCAGGTCCAATACCAAAATCCTTATGTTCAATACGGTTCTCAAGGATTGGTTAATCAACCTTACACCATCCCGTCTGGGTAGTACATCTAGCCTGGCTACGTCCAGATTTAGTTCAGTAATTTCCAAGGCACTGTTCAAGTACCATTGCAACAACAAGGACAGCTTTTGCAATAACCAGGGCAGTCGTTGTTGCTACAAGGGCAACCTTTGTTGCAGCAAGGGCTTTTTGTGCAACAGCAAGGGTAGATTATCCTGTAGCAAGGTCACCTACAACAAACGCAAGGTCAGGCCTTCCAACAATTACAACAAGTTGCACAGTAGTAGATGTAATATGTTCTACATATATCTCAACCCATACCCTCGCAGGGCCAACCTCTACAAACCCAGGGACAAATTTTTCAACTGCAAGGTCAGCAAAACAAACCTAGGTAGCAACAACCCTTATATACCTATCAACAAGCGCAACCATTGTAGGGATAGGTTTAAGGTAAATTCCTACAGCAGTAGGTGCAGAATCCTCTTTTCCAAGGCCAACAGGTTCAGAATCCTACCGGCCAAGAGCACCAGGTACAAAACCCCTACGTGTAAGGGCAACAAGTGTATCAACCTTATGCCCAAGGACTGTAGGTCCAGAACCCTCTTGTTCAGGGACATCAGGTCCAACAACCCTATGTTCCAGGACAACAGGTCCCATATCCATATGTCCAAGGTCAATAGGCTCAGTAGCCTTTTAACCCATACATTGCTCATTAGCAACTTGTGCATGGACAGCATGGACAGTTTTGAGGTATTCAAGGTCTGAATCCTCCCTTTGGTCAAGGTAATCCGCAATGGGGGTAGCCTCAAATGCCATATGACCAAAATCCCCTACTGTGGGGTCAAAATCCTTACCAGTAAGGATGGGTTCCTCCTTATGGGCCCACCTATCGACCTCCCATGCCTTTTAACACTCAATTACCTTTCTTGGCTACACTTGAGTTGCCAGATGTATCATGTCTTACGAATTATTTGATTCTTCATTCGTTGTATTGGCCTCTGGTGCTATCCAAGATACCAAGTGATTGCCCAAAGTTCAATGGAAATGATAAAGAAGATCCTCAGGCCCATGTGATGACATATCACCTCTGGTGCTCATTGAATGTGTATGTGGACGATTCCATTCATCTTCGTCTTTTCTAATGAAACCTCACAGGTGCCGTAGCAAAATGGTACATCGAGCTACCTTGAAGTACTTTTCATGACTTCAATTCATTAGCCCTGGCCTTTCTCACGCATTTTGAAAGGTTTGTTCATTACGAAACGGCCATCTATCTACTCACATCGCTTAAGCAAGACACTACGATGCACATCTCTGATCATATCCATGAATGGAGATGTAGATGTTGAATGATCAAGTTCGAGATAGCTGATCAGTTGCTCACCTAATGTTTTACCAAATCATTCGTAGCCCCAATTTCTTGATATATAGCCATGGGTGGATGCGTCACTGAAGAGTAATCCATCGCTTGTGCCCAGTACTTGGACTTGGTCTACTCTCATTCCGGCACCTTATACAAATTATTACCTAATGCTCTGCGGTTGTCATCTGATCCTGCAACATCGAAGTCACCCGATGTTCCTCCCATTGATGGATTTATTTGTTTAGTATCTTAGGCCCTTGTCAAAACTTCTTCCAAACAGAAGTCAATCTCAAATACTGTTCCCAATAGTTCTCTGCTTAACCGACTTTGAGTTGGGCTTCAACGTGATCTTCATAACACCCAGGTCTCCTATTATCCATTTTAGATCCGTAAACTTGGTAAGGAATAAATCCTAGTAGTCACAGAGAAATTCAGTGGCCTTATCCATTATCGTGTCATCCTAGTAATCTCCAATATTTGCGAATTTTGGTTCTGCCCCCATACCAATAATTACCTATTTCGTTTTTAGTGGCACGGTTATATCAGGATTCTTAATTTGCAATGCCTCAACCTCTTAGTTACCCTCTGTTTCAGGGATGTTAATCTTTCATGAATCATCATCTTCTTCTTCAGCGGTCACATTATAGCATTCCAGCATGTGACTTAGCTGAGTAGTCCAATCAGGTTGAATAAAATCTAATGGATCCTGTGGTATCCTAAAGATTGTTGCTTTCACCTCTTGTAGCTCTTTGTCAATACAGTCAAACCTATTTTCAAAGTTGAACGTCATTATGAATCCTTCGTGCAGAATATCCCATTCACCTGTATCATGGCGGAGCTTTGTTTTCAAATACCAATTCATCAGGATGACATCCAAGGTATGACAAAACAAGTTCACCCATTCTGGTTGGGGCTTCGTTCCATAAGCCTCAGCCCATTTGGCCAAGTGTGCACGTGGATCATCCTTCCTGTCATATTTGTTTATTATTCATACCTTTTGCTTCCCAAAGTGTGTCCTCATCATCCTCCTACACTCATGCCAATCATCAAAGCTACCCCTGTGCATACCCCACCATCTTGCGGGCATAGCGCACAGTGCCTAGTCCAAAGCCTAGAAGCGTTTTTTTTCTAGTACTTCCCTCTCAAATGCATCCAAAAATACATCTACATCATTCAAGCCATCATAAGTGGGCAAAATCCTTACTTTTGACGACAGACAACGCAGCGAGTGACCATGTCATCATGTTACAGCTCAGTGTGGTTACTTAATGCAAGTGATTTTTCCAACACTCTAATTCTTCATTAGAGTCTGAGGTGCAGGAACTCTCGTGATCACATGCAATTCATCCATCCATTGTTGGATTCACCCAATCTTGGTCTCACACTATTATATTATAGATACAGTCCAAATTGTCATCACTCTCATAATCGCGGACTGGTTCAGTATAGCACGATCCTTCAACAGGATCTAGGGGTACTATTACACAGAGCGGTTTCTTCTCAAATATCATCTTTCGCTTCTTTAGGTTGATTACCTCATTCATATTATTAGCCCAATCAATGCCAAGAAGCATAGGGTAGGGGTTGTTTTCATCCACAATTTATATTACTTCAAAGTTTGCCAATGCGCTCGCACCTTCAAAATCTACAGTCGCCCCTTGCAACCACCCCATGGGTATGATCTTCTGTTGCTTTTCCATCCTTAATTAAATCGAAGACCACTGCAGTGTGGGTCTTCCCATCTGCTCCCAAGTCTTCTTTGGTAGGATGTTTTTGTCTGACCCCAGATCCAAAATAACATGATCCATTTCATAATCTCCTATTTGTGTGGTCAGTCTCATCTCTCATCTTGTCCTTGTTTTATTCTTACCAATCTTTCGTACCACGTGTGGTTCACCTAGAGTGTTTCTGGCGCATCTATTTATAAGCTCCTGTAATCCCTTCATGAGCCTTGTGAACCCATGTGTTGTCTTCAGGTTGTTTCCCCTTATCATCCCCTATTGCAACTCCACTTCAGAGCACTATATTCACATTTTGATCCTCTTCACAAGGCTCAAACCTCATCATCGGCAGGTTCTGAGTCGATTGAGGTGGTAACGCCCCTTTTTCGCGTATTCTTGCTATCAACGTAGGATGGTATTTTGTCTCGTGATCAAACTAAGAGCAATATTTGCACGACAGTCACGTAGGGTTAGTGCATGCATGGGTGTAGTGTCCTGGTCCTCCATAATTGTAGCAAATTAGATGTCCTCGACCTCTGCCACATCCTCCTCAGCCTCTACCTTGTCCGCACCCCTGAAAGCCTATTCGTGTTATGAAACCAGCTCACAAAAAGATAGAAAAGATAGATAAACGCCTTAGAATTCAGCCTCTTTGAGGGGGAAACCTCCTTTACATTACATAAATGAACAATTCTT
>APFE030899424.1:214375-237156 GCA_000404065.3 Pinus taeda
GTGGCTTCTTGTAATGGCTTCCCTATCTCTGAGAGCACTCAACTCTCTTCCCATTTCTCTGAGTTTGTTTTCCATATGGCCAATATCCTCAACTCCTTTGGATTTGGCTATTTGCATCCACCTATGTGTTCTTATTCTCTCTTTCTCTAATTACAAGAATAGTGGAATTGTAAATTTTTGTGGAATTATCCTTCCTCTCTCAAGTAGATTGTAGTAGGAGGCAAGACTAGACTCGGGATCAAGTTCTTGTAGCTCTGTTTCTTCCTCCTTTACTTGTGGCTGTCCTTCCATCCTTTCCTCAAGCTTTTGGGCCTCTTGTAGTTTTGACAATGTATCCTATAGAGCTGTATGAGCCTTCTGTAGGACTATTTCTGGGTCCTGTAGTTCTATCTTTTCTTTCCATGTGGGAGATCTAGGAGTCCCCCTTTCATATGTGATAGGGGCCTTGGAAGGGGATTCTTTTCCTTGGGTAGAGGGTGAACCTTCAATTGCAATTGGCACTTTTGAAGAGGGATGAGGTTTGCCAGTTTTGATTCTTGTGCTCTTCCTAGCCCTAAAATACATGGAGGTCTACCTTTTCCTCTTTTTCTTTGGCTTGATTAGTGTACTGAGGGCAGTGAGGGCGGTTGTTGCCTCCCTTTCCAGAGTCTCTGGGGACCCTTCTCCTTGTTCTGCCTTTTCTACCTCTTTTTCTCCTCCTTCTGTCTCTTTTTTTTTGTCTCTGTTTGCTCTGTTTCTTCCTGCTCTATTTCTTCAGCTTTCTCCTCCTCTATCTTAGTTTCTTCCTCCTTCCTTCCTTGTTCTCCTAAGTCACCAGTGGCTTCACCTTCTCTCCCTTGCTACTCTTTCTCCTCACTTCCAGTAGGACTAATATCATAGATTAGGGCCTTTATGTCATCCTTAGCTATCATGTTTCGGAAGACATCCCATGCTATAGGGAGTGTAAATGTATGGAGGGCTTCTTCCACTAGGATTTTGATTAACCCATGGTGAGCTAGCTACTCTGAATTCCCTGCTTGAACTTTAGTGCTAGAATCAATGAGGGACTACAGGAGGAAGTAGGGGATGTTGAGCTTCTGAGGGGCTGGAGTGTCCATGCCATACCTTAATTCATGAAGGATTCTAAAGTGATAACCATAGACAATGTTGTACATCCCCTCACAGGAAATGTATTTGATTATTTGGTATCTAACCTCATCCCAAGGATATGGTATGCTAGCCCTTCTAATGCCATTTTTATCCTCTACAGAGGTTTCATTTTTTTGGAAAACGTTTTTCTTGGAAGCCTCGCCAATTGGTTTCTCATCCTTACTCTAAGGCAGCCCAAGAGGAAGGGTAGTGACCCTACTAATAAATTCAAGGGTTATCTCCATGGAAAGACCTCTAAAGTTGATAGTGGCATGAGTTCTTGTGTGGGGTACCAGAGAGAGAGAGAAAACTCTTGGGAAATCTCCTCATCAAACCCTCAGAATTTCTCAAAGAAATTCATCCAATTTGCCCTTGTGAAGATGTCCACCACTTGTGTATGTGCATGGAGCTTGGTGGAGTTGGTGGGCTCCTTTCTCATAAATCCTCTTGTCATTTTGCTTATACTCTTTTTGGAAACCAAATGTGGAGATGGAGACAACAATTTTTTAGAAAAACAAAGAAAAAGAGGAGACTGTGTTTTTTTTTTAAACAAGTAGAATTTTTTTATGTATTTCCTGCTCCTAAAGGCTTTATTTCCTCCTCAAATTGAAACCACTGCTTGCATCTATTGATATTCATTGGGGGCATGCATGGAACCTACCTCGTCAGACTGAAAATCATGCTAAAACCCGTGTTTTCTCCCTGCAAAACATCTCACTGCCCCTCCTGTAGAAGTCTATTGTCTCTCTTGGAGAATTCTTGTAGGTGCTCCTGTAAAACCTATAAGTGCTCCTGTAGAAAATGCCGAGAGTAGGAATATGGGAGAGATCGATGGAGGATGATGGTTACGAGGTTGTGGGGGCACAAGGACACTGTTGTAGCTGAGTTACGAGGAGAGAATGAAGGAAAAGGTGGTGAGAATTCTCATGGACGAATACTTATTACCCTTTATGGATATTTCCAGTAATGGGGGGTGAGCTGACAAATTATTCATCGGCCATATTCGGACCATTGGTCCCCACCTGCCTTGTCATCATGGGCCCTCCTCATAATCATCCCTCATTATTGCATCAGAGTTCGCACTTCCTCCACGACCTGTCCTTGACATCTTTCTTAAGTTGACTGTGCGCACGTGTGGGTGACATATCGGATGAGTGGAGTCAACTAGATGAAGGTGGCCAAGTTAACTGGCCACCTTTCCCTCATTCAACCTCAACCATCTCGTTGCTTTTGCATGTCTTCTAATTACACAAATGCAAACAAAGGAGCAGGTTAGTTACTTACCTGTGATCCAGATGTATATGTTGTGAGGTGTTGTGGCTCTCTCTTTGTTGCATGCCTTGATTTCTTTTGATGGATGTTGTCTACTTGCTGAGGTGTGGTTGTGTCTTGTGCAGGTTCTTCTCTGGCTAGGTCTGAGCTTCACGTGTCTTCTCACCCTTCATGTTTGCACTCTCTTGCTGCTGGTACTGGATTTTAATGGGATCAGCTGCTACAAGAATTCCTATAAGAGCTCCTGTAGCTGCTTCTCCCCTTGAAACTTCAGCTTCTTTCTGTGCTTGGAGCTTAAAGGAGGATGCCAGAAATGTAGACAGAGATGGAGAGGTAATAGGTAGGCTTCAGGTGAGGTGGATAGTGCTGCTTCCTCCCTTTTTTGTTTTTTTTCTTTCTTTTCCTGAAAAACTGTTTTTTTTTGTGTTTTTGTTGGATAGGAAGAAGAATGATTCTTGGGGTTGTGATGCAGGCTTGGAAATGATTAGAAGGAGGTTTGAAGACTGTAGGAGGGTTTATAGGTTATTCATGAAGCTTCCTTGTCCCTCAAACTACCTTTCAATTCAAATCTGCCTCTCTGAAATTCCTACAGGAGCCTTTTGTAGAAAACACAGAGCCTCTTGTAGAAAACACAATTTTTGAAAAAGAAGCACAGTGGGGTTAAAGAAAAGCCAAAAATTATGGAGAAAAGTGTGGAGAAGATAGGATAGGTGCTGGTGTGGATGTCAGGGTTCCTTTGGCACCTTCTTCTGCTTCTTGTAGTCCTCCTGCAAATCTGCAATGCAAATGAAAATTCATTTTTCTTTTTCCCTTTTCTTTTCTCTTTTTTTTTTTTGAAAACAACTAGGGCACCTCAGGGAGGTTTTCGCCCTAATTGTCTACCCTAGGCACCTCCAAGGGAGGTTTTCACCCAGGGATCTTATTCTTTTTTTTTTGACATCACTGGGCAGCCTCAGAAGAGGTTTTCAACCCAATGATGGGACTCAAGTGCCCCATGGAGGTTTTCACTTGAGTCCTTATTTTTTATTTCTCTTTTTGTTTTTTCTTCAATGAGTGGGTGAAGTGAAGGCTAAGACATGCTCCAATACCATCACTATATTATTCGGATCTTCATTGAACTCTCGCTTGGAGAAGGGTTTCTTGTAGACTTTCAACCGGTGTCCATTGACAAGCATGGGGATGGCTTCATCATCAATGGTTCTGATCAGAACTAAAACATTGTCATTGCATTTCTCCACAGTGTAGGGTCCCAGCCATCTTTTTCTCAGCTTGCCTTTGAAATATTTGTATATTGATTCATAAAGTAGTGCCCAATATCCCCCTTGGAATTGCTTCTCCTTGATATTTTTGTCATGACATATCTTTCTCTGAAGCTAAACTACCTTTGTATGAGAAGGGTCTGCAATCTGTGTTCATCCAATCCATTGAGCTGAAGTAATCTTTCTTTCTATGCATGGCTGAGGTCTAGGTCCAGCTGAGCTACCATCCTTAGGGTATTGAATTCAAATTCTATTAACAGCAAAGCTTTCTTCCCATAGACCAGCTCATAAGGTGTGAACCCTGTGGTGGTCTTCCATGTTGTGTTGTAGGCAAAAGTAGCCTCAACTAATCTGTCCGCCCAGTATTTTATGCTGTTGCTCACTACCTTTGTTAGGATCCCTTCCAATGCTCTATTAGTGACCTCCACTTCCCCATTGGCTTGTGGATGGTAATGGGTCGAAGTCCTGTGCTTGATTCTATGATGTGTGAGGAAGTCTTCAATCAAATTGGAAGTGAACTGACTACCTTGATCTGTGACCAACTCTCTTGGATACCCGAACTTGTGGAGTATGTTCTCTCTCAAAAACTCAGCTAAGTTTTCCTCTGTCACTTCTTTGATTGCTTTTTTCTCTACCCACTTTGTCAGGTAATTGGTGCACACAATGATGCATTGTTTCTGCTTTGAAGGAGGGCTGATAGGACCCACAAAGTCCATGCCCCACTTCTTAAATGGCTTAAAGGTCACTTGCGGTTGCATGGGCATCTCATCCTTTGGAGTAGTTTCCCCATCCTCTGACACCGATCACACTGACTGGTATATCTCCTCACATCCTGATGAAGAGTGGGCCAGTAGTAGACTGCTTGCAATATCTTGAAGGTAGTTCTTTTTGTTGCAAAATGACCTCCACAAAGCTTATCATGACAGGACAGGAGGATGTCAAAGACTTCCTCCTCCCTGACACATCTTCTCAAGATCTGATCTGGGCCAAGTTTGAAAAGATTGCCCCCAATCTAGGTGAAAGGGGCACTTTTTCTTACTATCTTGCTCTTCTCTTTCGAGGACAGGTGTGGTGGGAACTGTACCGAAACCAAGTAGTTTGCTATATTAGCAAACCATGGGGAGAGTACTGAGATAGAAAACATGTGTTCATCTGGCATTTGGTCATCCACCATTCCTTCTTCACCCGCAGGCAAACTTACTCTAGAAAAAAAGTCAGCAACAACATTTTCTTTACCAGGCTTATCAATAATAGTCAAATCAAATTGTTGCATTAAGAGAAACCATTTGATAATGCAAGCATTTACATCTGGTTTGTTCATTAAATATCTAATTGCAGCATGATCAGTGTGCACAAAGGTTTGATAGCCTGTGATATAATGTCTGAATTTGTTTAAGGAATGCACGACAGCTAAGAGTTCCTTCTCTATCACATTATAGTTTAACTCTGCCTTTGACAAGTTTTTGCTTATAAAGTATATGGCATAAGGTAACTTTTCATCAATTCGTCCTAAGGCTGCTCCTATTGATTTGTTCAAGGCATCTGTGTGAATGTGGAAAGGTAGGGCCCTGTTTGGGCCTCTCAGAATTGGGGCAGTCATGAGCTTGTTCTTCAAGGTATCTAGGGCTCCTTGACAGTTTTCCGACCATATGAACTCGACATATTTGCCTAAGAGGCTGAACAAAGGAGAGGCTAGCTTTCTAAAATATTTAATGAATCTCTTGTAATGCCCAACTAAGCCTAGGAAACTTCTGACATCTCTCACCTTTTGAGGAGGTGGGACCCTTTAGATGATGGTAATTTTGTTGGGGTCCACCTACAGTCCTTGCTGAGATATTGCATGACCTAGCACGGTCCCTTCAGTCATCAAGAATTCACATTTTTTCGGACTGGGGGACAAGTTCATCTCAATACACTTATCTAGAACTTTTTGTAGTTTAGATAAATCTTCCTGAAAGTCAGAACCATAAGGAGTAAAATCATCCATGTATATTTCTACTGCATCATGAACCAGTTTAGAAAATATACTCAATACGCTCTTTGGAAAGTGGCTATAGCATTGCACAAGCCAAAAGGAAGGACCCGGTATGTAAAGGTACCCCAAGGACAAGTGAAAGTGGTCTTATCTTGGTCTTCTAGGCTGATTTGAATCTGATTATACCCGCTAAACCCATCTAGGAAAGAGAAAAACTTTTTCCCTGCCTGACCGTCTAACACTTGATCTATGAAAGGTAAAGGAAAATGGTCCTTTTTAGTGGCTTTGTTCAATTTCCGATAGTCGACATAGACTCTCTACATACCATTTTTCTTGGGCACTAGCACCAAAGGAGAGACCCATTCACTGTCAGAGATGGGATAGATGAATCCTGCATCAAGAAATTTCTGCAGTTCTTCCTTAACAATATCATTAAGTGCTGGATTCATCCTCCTTTGAGGCTGCCTGACTGGCTTGTAATCCTCCTTGATGTATATATGATGAGTGCATACTGAATGGTGCACTCCCTTCATCTCCTTATAACTCCAGGTGAAGGCATCTAGGTGTTTTTCAGCAGGCTACATAGTTCCTTCTCCTGGGAAGTGGATAGGGATTGATTGATTTCCAAGGTTATTTTTGGGCCGAACTCTATATTCTTAACATGGAGAGGAGTGGAGTCAGCTGCACAGATATCAATTGAGGGGTTGTTTTGGGTTTCTCTTACTATGTCCTCTAATGGTGATACACTGGGAGGTGGATTCTGAATCAAATTTTCAATCATATCATCCTCATCTCGCGGTTTTCCCCCCATGGTGATTTCTAATGCACAAAGAGGTGAAAAATAGACTTCATCCTCATCTTCCTCCTCAGACCAGAGAGGTAGATCATGTTCTAGAAAGGGTTGGGTAAGAGGATATAGGATTAACTATTTGGACATGTGCCCATTCTTTATGGTCATGTTCCCAGCTCGACAACTAATGTAGGCATCGGCGATAGCCAACCAGGGTCTTCACAGAATGAGAGGATACCCAGTGATTTTTTCCTTTGGCTAGAGAACTAAGAAATCAACATGGTACTATCAAGAATCAATGGAGACCATCACATCTTCCACAATCCCCTCAGGGGTCGTGGTGGAGTGATCTATAAGCTGTAGCACGATCATGGTCTTCCTCAAGGAGCCCTAGAGGTTGAGTTTGAGCATTGTGTCCTTTGTCATCACATTAATAGCAGTTCCCAGATCAATCAAGGTGTGTGGGATCATGGTTCCATTAATGTGGACATCAACTACTGGGCTTCCAGGGTCTAGATATTTTGGATAGATTACCTGCCCTAACATCAGGTCAGACAGTTGCCCTATGACATTTATGGTCGGGGCATCTCTCTTTCGCCTTCCTAGATGCCTAAAGCACTTCTCTTTGATCAACCTATTGTAGATAGGCACATATCTTATGGCTTGAAGAAGTGGTATCTTCACACATAAATGTTTCAATTCTCCTAGGAGTTCAATTTCTTATGGGGTAGGCTGGACTATTGTGGATAGTCTCTCAGGAAAGGGTGGATTTGCTCTAGGTTTGCTTTCTTCTTTATCTTCCTCAACCTCCTTGGGTGGAGGTTGACTATCTGGGAGAACTTTCCCAGATCGAAAATTAATTTCCTGAATCTCCATAGCATAAGTTGGCCATGATGGTTCCACACTATACATTTTCTGAGCCTGTCCATTGTTCAGGTTCAGATTTGGTTAGGCACGCATTTGGGGTTGCTTTGGTGGATCAGGAAGTAATGGTTGTGGTTGGGTAGGTGGTGGAGGCAAAGAGTGGGAGGAGAGTTGTATTGGGCCCTCCACCCCTGATGAGATGCATTCCACTGAGGCTGCATCTGAGCATAGGATTGAAACGAATGGGTGGCTGGTTGGGCATCATATTGAGATGTGAAGGACCAAGGAGGAGGTGTTGACTAGGAAGGATGAGGAGGGGGGCCCCAAGAAGGTATGGAGGTGACTTGGTTGGGGTTGTAGTATGCCTGAGATGTCACTTGCATCCCCTGCTGGTATGGTCTAAGTCCATGTGGCCTCCTTTGATTTATGTAATAGAGCTTTTCAGTGACTCCCTCAGCCCCTTGATATACAACTTTAAGTCCAAGCAAGAAAGGGCACTTATATGTAGAATTATTCTCTTCATAGATTAAACAAACCTATATAGAGTTCAATGGGAATTCATTCCTAGGATGCCTCCTGGTGCGTCTAGGGCAAAAAATGGCCAAATCCCTCTCTACTTCCTCTTGTTTCCTTTTGATATGTAAGGTATCCATTTGCATGGCAAGAGTCTGTAGCATCTCACTCTTGAACTCTTCCAGCATGTTTCCAATTTCTCCTTTAATGAATGAGTTAGAGGAAGAGGTACTGGCTATGGGTTGACTCCCCCTACCTTTCTTTCTGGCTGCTCTAGAATGGTTTCTAAAAATAGTCTTTATGTCCTCATACGATAGTTGGTAGATGTCTCCCCCAGCTAGTAGATTGAGGGTGTCTAAAAGATCTTCCCGAATTCCTCTAAGCAGGACCAACTTCAGAGACTCAAGGTCAAGTGTACACCCAACCCTTTTGTAACTAAGCTTGAACCTCTCTTCATAGTCTTCCAGGGACTCATCACTTCCTATAGTCATTCAGAAAGTGTCTTCTTTAGTATCTTTTGACATACAATAGTCTCGATACTTGTTGTTAAAGGCTTGCTGCATCTGAGCCCAAGTTGTGATGCTATTGCCAGGTAATCCCATGAACCAGCGTAGTGCTACATCCTTGAGAGTAGAAGGGAACATTTTCAACTTTTCCTCATCTTCTACATAGTCATAGGTTCGACAGATAACAACAAACTCGAACAAAAAAGTGTCAGGATCTTTTGTAGTTAGACCATGGAAATGAGGTAGGGCAGAAGGGATTATATTCTTCATTTTGGTGTCCCCATTGGTCTCTCGAATGGGAAAGGTGCCCTCTATTCTCTCTCCATTCCCCCTATCATTTATATGTTCAACCATTGGCTCCACAGGAATGTTTTCTTCTTCTTCTTCCCCTATGGGTTCTTCAAATATGTCTTGTTGTTCACCTAAGGGTTCTTCTTGGTTGCAATCGCTGAAGAAGAGAGAAGGCTGGTTGTGTGAAGCAGTGGGGGCGTTGGGGAAAAAATTTCCTGAGTTATCTCTATTCCTACGAGGCATGAAAGGAAAATTTTTTGGTTGGTTTTTGTTTCGTTTCCCCCACACTAATAGTAACTACAAAACTGAAATTGATTGAACAAAACAAATTGCAACTAACTGAAATGAAATTTGCAGAATTGAAGAGGAAAGCAAGGAAATGCAGAACTTGAGGAAAATAAATGACTAGTCTACTCTTGCTGAAATGAAATTTTCAGAATCGAAAAGGAAAGCAAGGAAATGCACAATTGAAGGAAAAGAAACGACTAGTCTACTTTTACTGAAATAAACTATTAGCATAATGTTGCAATAGAAAATAGAAGAAAGCAGTAATCACAGAATACTGTGACTCTTCCCCAGCAAGATCAGTAGGAGATCGAGCCAAATTCTATGGATTCTAGAAGAAGATCTATATGTGATGAAAGGAAAGAAAGATAGCTACTATTCTAACTGCAGAAAGGAGAAAGACTGAAATGTAAAGCAAAACTAGTGAACCCTAATTAACCAACTAATTCTATTTTTGCATAAAGCACTGTGAAAACCATGAAAGGAATGCCATTACCTATTCAAGTAAGTAAACAACATCTAACTATGCTATTTCTGGAAACAAATAAGCAAAAGACATATTTTTGGATTTTTATGTATTTTTATGTGAAATTGACATGCATGTAATTTATTGTTTGTGAATGTGGCAGTGAATAGGTGGTGTTTAAGGGTGGTTTTGGGACTTGAGAGGATGTAGGATGGTGTGGATGGGTCCTAGAAGGTCTTAGGTGGCCTTCTGGAGGCTTTTCCACACTCGACCTTCAAAAGAAAGCCTATAGGAGGACACAAGAAATCTACAGGAGGAAAACATGGCAACTACAGAAGGCATACAAGAGGAGGCCGAGAGCAGTTTTCATTGTTCTGAGCATGTGAGAGTGGGTGGAAAAGGTGGATGAAGGTTGGAATGAGGTGTTACGGTGCCTAGGATCTACCAAGAATCACCAGGAGAGAGGAAGAAGTTCTATGGAAAATCTAGGAAACTAAGGTAGAATTGAGGTGAGGTTTGGGCGACCTGTAGGGCATGGATTAAATGGAGGATGTGATGGCTAATAAGTTAGCCTACTACAAGAAGAGATATGTTGCAAAGGAACTGATAGTCAACCAATAAGATCATGCAAGCAATGAAATGAGTGCATCTAGAAAAATAGAGTTTTGCATCAAACTAGTCTAACCTATGATCTATGAAAGGAAATGTTGAGAAATGTTGCACGAAAGGAAAGCATGAAAGAAGATTATTGCAAATAAAGAAGTGGCAATGATGAAGAATATGGAAGCAAAGCAAACCTGAAATGTTAACCTACTAAAAGCTGCAAACACTAGAAGTCCTATGAATGAGGAAAATCTGTGTTTTTGGGGCAACAAGAGGGTCTTTGCCTCAAATCATGGTCCCAGAGGGAGGAAGAGAGGCCAAGGCACTATTTCTAGCCTTTTGAAACTTCTCTTTATCATTGCCTAACCTGCTATAGAAAGCACAAATGGAAGAAAACTACTAAATCATCAAAAGCAACATATTCTTAACCATCAAAGAAATACATTTAACAGCAACCTAATCTACAAAATGAAATACAACATACAAATACAAGTAAAGAGGAGCTTGGCTACTTGGATTGGGCCCTAACCCAAGAGCTTTAGCCCTTTGAGGTAACTCAATTCTAGCTCAAAAACGATTCCATCTTTATTATCAAAACAATAACAAGATTACATGAAACTATCACAAAAATAATAAGCTCAAAGTTGGGGCAGAGTTTACATAAGAAAAAATCCAACAAAAATCTAACCCTAGTGAGGCCCTGGGCCTCTCTACTTATACAAATGAATCTACCAACAGCTTCCTTAAACTCAAGGAGGCTTGACTCCCAAAACTCGAGATAATCATCAGTCATCCTCCGCTTAGTCAGCTGCCTTCTAGTGCATGATTCGGCTGCTTGTACTCCAAGCTGAATGAAGGGGAATTCAAAGTGAGGAGTAATAAATGAGGTGGATTCCCTCCTATAAGTCCTCTCCTTTGTCCACTTCAAGTTATTGGTGCCATTTTTCCATTGGATCCTTGACTTTTACCTCGAAACTCATCAATAATATGCGTTAAATACGTGTTAGACCACATGGCACAATAACTAACTCAAGTCACTCTATAGGCATAAATATAATCAGAAAATCATTTAATACGCTAAGATAATGGTTGGTTTGACTAGGCTAGGAGGTAAAATGAGCCCATATAATTACCCATTTATGAGGCTCATCAATAGTAAATCTAAAAAATGCATCTTGATTGGGTATAAGGATGGTTTAAAGGGTTATAAGCTTTGGAACCTAGTAACAAGGAAGGTTGTGTACAACCAATATGTGGTGTTCAGAGAGGTAAAAAATGTTATTAAACATGAAGTTCCATCAAAGGAACCTAAGAAGATAGATTTTGAGCTAAACGAGGAAGAATCAAACTCTATAGCAGAAGAGGAATCAGAAGATGAAGAGCCACAAACTCTAGTTGTGAGAAGATCAATTTGAGAAAGAAGGTAGCCAGAAAGGTATAGTCCATCTGATTTTTATTCAAATTTGTCTTTATCTATTACTGATGATGATCCCATAACTATGAAGGAAGTAGTAGATTCAAAGGATGGAAAACTTTGGAAATAGGCCATGGTTGATGAAATGGCATATTTGCACAAAAATGAGGCTTGAGATCTGGTAGAGTTTTCAACTGGAAGGAAACCCATTGGCAGCAAATGGGTGTTCAAGAAGAAGACAAATGTAGAAGGAAAGGTGGAGAAATACAAAGCTCAGTTGGTAGTAAAAGTTTATTCCCATGTGCTAGGAATTGATTTTGGTGATATTTTTTCTCCTATTGCCAAGGTAGCTTCTATTCTATTACTTTTATCTTTTGTTGTTTCTTTTGATTTTGAGGTAGAACAGATGTATGTGAAGACATTTTTTATCCATAGGGATTTGGAAGAGAAGATCTACATGAAGCAACCTAAATTCTTTGCAGTGAAGGGTAAGAAATAAATGGTATAAAAGTTAAAGAAGTCTCTGTATGGGCTAAAATAGTCACGAAGGATGTGGTATCAGAAATTTGATACATTTATACAGGGACTTAACTTCACCAGAAGCAAAGCATATCACTGTGGATATTTTTAATTAATTCGTGACCGTGTTATTTATCTGGTCTTGTATGTGGATGACATGTTTCTGGTTGGAAATGACAAAGAAATTATCTAGGATTTGAAGACCCAATTGTCCTCCAAATTCGACATGAAAGATCTTGCTGCTGCAAACTAGATTTTGGGCATAGAAATTAAAAGAGATCAAGCAAAGAGGAAGCTCTAGTTAAATGAGAGGAAGTATTTCGAGACAATATTGCAGAGGTTTAATATGCAGGATAATAAACCGATGAAGGTTCCTATTCCTGTAGGTGTAAATTTATCTATTAAACAGTGTCCCAAGACACAAGAAGAGGAAGAGCACATGTCTCGTGTTCCATGTACAAGTGTAGTCGATAGCCTGATGTATGTGATGGTCTGTACTAGACTAGACATTGCACATGTAGTGGGAGTATTGAGCAGGTTTATGTCAAAAGCAGGGAAGGAGCATTGGACGATAGTGAAGCGGGGTTTTAGGTATTTGCGTGGCACTAATGATTATGGTTTGTGCTACCAAGGAAGAACATGATTGGATAGAGTTTTGGATATTCATGGCTTTGTTGATGTAGACTGGGCTAGAGATCTGGATCAGAGAAGATCTACAAGTGGGTATGTGTTTAACCTATTTGGCAGTGCAGTCAGTTGGATTAGTAAGAAAAAATATGTAGTGGCACTATCAACTATAGAGGCAGAATACATGGCAACCACTCATGCAACCAAGGAAGCATTTTGGTTACAGAGATTGTGTTCAAGTATGGTGTTAGTACAAGGAGCTATGAAGATAGTTTGTGACAGCCAAAGTGAAATTTTCTTGGCAAAGAACCCTGCTTACCATTCAAAGACAAAGCACATTGATGTTCAGTGTCACTTTATGAGGGATATGATAGAAGACAAAAAGGTGTTGCTGGTAAAGGTGGACACTTTGAAGAATACTGCAGATGCATTGACAAAATTTGTGAGCTCTAATAAGTTCTCTGGGCGTAGAGAAACAATGGGTGTTGCAGGGTTGAATAAATGACTAAGCTCTCCTGTCGCTCACCATGGAAGGAAAAAAACAAGCGAGAGAATGTTGGGTTGTGTTATATTCTTTCCACAACCAAAAACCCTAGTTAACTGGGGGGTTAGAGGGGGGGCGGAGCCCCCCTTTGTTGTATAGATTGTGCAACGGGGGGATTACAGGGGGTTTGAGGGGGCCATGTAGCACCCCAGGGAAAAAATTTTGGACCCTATATTAGGTAGGGTGAATGTACCTATGGTTTTGTGCATGGTTTTCACACATGGTTTTGGGCGTGATGGTTTTTGGTCCATGGTATTGGATGCTTTGCCATGTATATATTTGTATTGTAATATTGAAAGGAACATAATGAAAAATCAAGCTGGTCATCCTCGTTTTGGGATCCAAGGAAAAATCTTTGTGTATATCTATTTTATGTGTTATTGTTAGGTCCCTATACTACTAGTGTAACCCCTTATTGTTATTAGTACAACCCCCTTATTATATTGTTGTGCCCATGTAGTCCCCATATTGTTATTATTGTGCCCCATAGAATCCCACTATTGTTATTATTGTGCCCTTATATTATTATTGTTATGTCAGCTTTGATTATATTATGACCCCTTAGACTCCTATATATAGAAAGGAGGTCTTGTCATTTGTATCATCCAAGAATTACTCATTTGTGTAATGTAAAGGAGGTTGCCCCCTCAAAGAGGCTTATTTCTAAGGCTTTTATCTATCTTTTCTATCTTTTTGTGAGCTGGTTTCATAACAATTATGTTCTAGCATTGTTTATTTTCTATGTTTTATAATTCGTATGCAAGTAATTTCTGTAGAGGGTTAAAACCTACAAGGGTAAAGGCTAGAGTGAGCAGGATTGTCTCACTTAGCAGGTTTTGGATGCATTTAGTCAAGAAGCCCCAAGTCAAGTTTAAGGGGGGAATTGTTAGGTAAAATTGGCTTGGGGTTTGGGTCAAGGTTGACCTATTTAAATAGTAGTGGTTTTGGGCACAGGGTATAGTGTACCCATGGAATTATGGTCTATGGTATTTCATGTAATGGATCCTATAAAAGGCTACGAATAGTTCATTATAATGCAGGCCTGAGAGGCGAGAAGTGAAGGCTCACTTAGCCATCTTGGCCAGGATTTTGACCAAGGATAATGGGATCTCATTAGGTTGGGTTTTTCCCCTAGATTTGGGGTTTTCCCGGATAAACTTCTGTGTTTATGTTTATTTCTAGTTATTATTACTCTCAGTAAATATCAGTAATTAATTTATGTTTTGGAATAAATCCTTAACACCAGTATCATCATGACAATTCCTAGACCCCAGTTGACATTGCCCCACAGCGGTAACCTCGCAGACACTTCAACACAGGACATGGGTGAGTGATCCGTAAGCCAATCAGCCAAGTCATCCCCATATTCAAGAGAAAATTAAGCTCTGAAAGAAAAATAGAAACTGACAACATCCCAACCCCCGACCCCCTAACCTTAGAACCAAGCTAGACAACAACACCCCCTAGGGTTGAAACCCATACCACAGATCCCAATTAACCCCATGCAGGGGAGGACATAGATAATCCACACCATAGTTGTTCCAGTGAGTATAAAATCCTTTTGCTAAACTACTAACGCCATACATTTCCCCCAACCCAATTTACCCTGTCTCACTGGCCAATTTCCCACGTGCAGAACCCAAATACAAAACCAGACACTTGGATGCATGATGGAGGGGGGGAAAAACAGGTTACATACCCAATTTCCCTCGTGTGGAGCTAAAGGATCCATCGTCACTTCTAGAGATGCTACGCTTCATTGTTTGTGAAGTCCCTTTGCCAGAATTACTGCACTACACTTGTTTGGCTGCAGAAATAGCCTACAAACCACCTACTACACTTGCCATCAAACTAAAAAATTAACAAAATAACTTTTCCACCTTCCACTGCATTGATAACCTTATACATGAAGAGAGCCACCGCACCCATCGCCTCGAGCGTGTGGGGTGTAGTGGTGGTGTACCTCAACATACTTAACATTTAAACTGCCTTAATGGGTCTACACTTCAACTCACACCCCAATCGAGGGTTTGGTCTGATGTTTGGAAGCACTGAGAGCTCTATCTGCTATCATGCTCCAGGATCTCCTCCAAGGGCTGGAACCTCTCATCCATGGGTTGAATCGGCTAAATTTTCTCAAGAGGGTTATTTTGAGAGGCACACCCCCAGTTGGCCAAGAAGTTTGCCACTCTATTTCCCTCCCTTCTTACATGAATGGTAATTATATAGTCAAAGTTGTCAAGAATATCTCCAACTTTTTATACTAATATTGCAGTTCTATTGTTGTGGCTAAGCTTATCCCATTTGGTTCCCCGACTCAGTTTTTTCATCGTATTTACTATTAGCGTGGAGTCACCTTCTACTGCAATATTTCTATAGCCCATTTTTATAGATATTTGGAGGCCTTTTCTAACAACAACAAATTTGGATTCATTGTTACTAGCATAACCAGAGTGATCTGCATAAATAAGGTTGCTTTGGGTCTTGGGGTCTCAAAAGAGGCCTCCCAGTCCTACGGGGCTCGGGTTACCCTTCGATGCTACATCAAAGCTCATCTTGATGAATCCCTCTAAGGGGTCAGTGAATTAATTGAGTGAGTCCACTCCCCATGAGATGAACTTCTAGGAGGATGGAGCGATCATTGCCAATCGATGCATAATTCTAGCCTCATCAGGGGGCACTTTCCAGTCCTCAAGATGCCATTTTTTGCCAAGAATGTTTACCAAATGTTCTGGCTGATCCCTTCCCAAACAACCTCCTGGGGAAGAAGGTTGTTCTTAAATATTCCATGATTCCTCTCTTTCTAAATGGCCCATAGAGTTAACCCCAAATAAATCCCCTAGGCTTTGTTGAAGACAAGACTAGAAAATATGCATGTCCATCAGAGGAGGATGGTTTCTCGAATGTTTTGGTTATCCCGATCCATTCTTTCGAAGAGATCCACCATCTGTTGCCACTTTTGCTCAGCAAAGGGGTAGGAATACAATTGTAGAATTGAGACTTCTGTGATTTGTCATCGTTGTAAGGAGAGCTTTAGCCGTTGGAGTCTCTGCTTATACTATTTAACACGCTGGGCTGGATCTTTGCTTTCAACTTGTCCTGATGATGAACCACATTGGTTGGTTCGAAACGCGTCGGCAAAAATCTTTCTTATGTGATTCACGCTAAAGCTCTCCTTACAAAGGGGTAGGAGTTGAGCATATGTTCCAAACCTTCATTATGGTGTTTACATAGCATGGAAAATGATGGACCATAGATACCCCATTCTTCAAGTTGATCCTAGGTTAGAATGTGGCCCTTGCACACTGTCCATAGGAAGTAGGCCACCTTTGACCACCAGCCTCCTTTCAAAATATTCTTCCATATGGGATTCTGATAGCTCAGTTCATGACCCATCCTTAGATCATAGGCCTCCTTAATAGTGAAAGATCCTTTTGTGGTATAACCCCATTTGAGGATGTCTAGTCCCTTTAGGATAGAAATCTTCCTAGATTATAATTCACTGTCCAGCTGACTCCATTGTTCCGACTCAGGAACCTCAGGCCAATCCGAGTGCTCCTTCCATTTCCTCCATCCTTCACTAAATTGTTCTTCTTTCAAAAATTGATCTACCGTGTGAAAGCTCCTCCCGTTTATGTCTTCCAAGAATTTTATCCCATTGTTGCCAAGAATATATCTAGAACAAGGCTGTTTTCCCATTTCTGATTTCCGAGAAGACATGTTGTTCTATGATGTCTCTATTTTGAACTTCCATACTCTGAATAGCCAATCCTTCGGTAGGGTTGTGATATCTAAGAATGCCCTTTTGTTTAGCACGCATGTTGTATTTTTGAGTTCATATTTGTTTCCAAAGGTTAGGCTCGCCTCCTATCGAGCGCCACCATTGTTTAGCTCCCTTTACTTGATTCAATATATAGGGGTCCCGGAGGCCCAGACCTCCTTCAATCTTATGCTTGGTTAAGTTGGGTCATGATACCAAAGCCCATTTCTCTACTTGTAGAGCTCCTCCACATAAAAAATTCTTAAAATTTTCCACCATATTTGAGCAAGATCTTTTTGGCGATGCCATCCCTGAGAGATGATAGATCATAATAGATTGGAGAACTTCTTTGAGAAGAACTGTATGGCTTGCCAAGTTTAAAAATACGAGGGCCCAACTACTGAGTTTCCCATTGATTTTTTGTAGTAGAGATTTCCAGCAAGAGGTTTTCAGGGACTTCACAGATAGGGGAATTCCAAGATATTTGGATGGTAGAGATTTAATGCCAAAACCAAGAACCCGAGCAAGGTATGACTTAATGGTCCCCGAGGTGTTGAAGAAGAAAATACAAGAATTTTCATTGTTTATCATGATCCTAGAAGCCTCCATAAAGGCTAGGAGAGCCTCTTTTATATGACGCGTTTCTCTTAGTGATACATGACAAAAGAGAGTGATGTCATCCACAAACTGCTAATGGGTGACAGGGAGGTCATTCCTCCATGGCCTTGGGCCCCTGCGCTGAGAATTTTTTGCTTTAGTCTTTAGATATCGGCCCTGACCTTCCGCAACAATAATAAAAAGGAATGGGATATGGGGTCACCTTGGTGAAGGTCATGCAAGGGGTTAAAATCATGGGAAGGAGATCCATTAAGAAGAATGGAGAACATAGGGGAGGAAACCATAGCAGAGATCCAATTAATCCATCTTTGGTCAACCCGAAGGACTTGAGAACATTGTTGAGCTAATCCCAATTTAATCGGTCATTATATTTAGAGAGGTCCAATTTTATCATCATGCACAGGAGTTTTTGATGTTGTAGGGAATGCACAATCTCCTGAGAGGTGAAAAATCCATCTAGGATCTTTCATACTTCCAAAAATCTAGTTTGTTCCATATATATAAGGTTAGCGAGAAGAGGCTTGAAATGTTTGATAATCACCGTGGCTATGATCTTGTAAATGACATTGCAAAGAGGAATGGGTCTAAAACCCTGAGGATCTTCAGATTTAGAAGATTTAGGAATTAAAGCAATGAATGTGGCATTTAGGCTAGGACATACCTTTTGGTTATGATGTGTTTCTTCCACCACCTCTAGGATATCATGCCCTATAAAGCTCCAAGAAGCCTGGAAAAATTCCACTGCAAAGCCATCTGGTCTTGGGGCCTAACTTTTTTCCATTCCTTTGACTACCTCCTGAACTGCTTCCAACATTACTTATCTCATGAGGGCTAGGTTCTCGTCCCTTGAAATAAGTTGAGGAATGTCCCTCGTAATAATTTGTATATAATCTGAGTGGTCTGGGGACAGTTTTGATAGCAGATATTTAAAATTATGCATAAGCAGATCCTCCATTTCCTCAAGCTAGACCACTCGATTCCCTGTTGTGTCCTTTAAAGAGTAGATATGGTTATGTTGTCGATGTTGAATCATAGCTTTATGGAAGAACTGGGTATTCTTTTCTCCTTCACGCAACCATCTCACCCTTGATTTCTACTTCCATAGTATCTCTTCTTGCTTTATTCATTCTTCTCGATAATTGATTAATCGCCCATCCTTTTCCACAAGATTTTTAGATCTGCATGTTAGATGATTTGTTGTTTGAGATCTTGGATTTTATTATTTAGATGGTGATGGTATTTCATGATATGGTCGAACTCTTCCTAGTTCCATTTATTTATCTTGTGTTTTATCTCCTTTAACTTCATTTGAATGGTATGCATGTGGTTTCTTCCTTTCTCTTCACTGTTGTTCCACCATCCTTCTATTTTTTTGATTAAGTTGGAATTCCTTAATTAGAAGGCTTTAAATTGGAATGGGAGATTCTTGGGTCCTATTTTTAAATCATCTCCAAGTGTATTGGCCAGTGATCTGACCCCATGCAAGGGAGGATTGAGGCCTCAAAGAAGATGTCCCTGCTAGTGACTTTCTACAAGATCAGAAATCGATCCAACCAAAAGGTGATTTGATGGGCTCCTCCCCATCTATTGTTCTAGGTATACACTCCATTATTCATATGTAGATCCACAAGGTGTAGGTACATTATGACATCCCCAAATGCTTCCATGTCTACCTTTGTTCAACAGATCCCTCCCTTCTTCTCTTCTTTTGATGATATCATGTTGAAATCTCCACTTCCTATCCAAAGATATTCTAGATATGCTTGTCGTAATTTTGTGAGGTTCTAGAGGAAAACCCCCTTTTCTCCTGGAATGTGAGGTCCATAAACCCCTTTCAAGAGAACCCAGTCTGTAGATCCAATATGGAAAAAAAATCCTGAGAGTATCCTCGGGAGACTAACCCAATCGTCGAATATTATTTCCGTCAGGTTCCATAGGATAGCCAGGCCTCCAGCACTGCCTCTAGCATCCTTAGCCACTACTTCATAATGGGGTTTGTAACTCTTTAGGATTTCCTTAAGTTATAATTTAGTAATCCTGGTTTCTTGGATCACCATGATGCACTGATTATCTCTTTTGAGTATTTCCTTCAAACACCTTTGTTTTCCCCTATGGTTGAGGCCTCGTACATTCCAAGATGTAATTATCATTTCAAGGGTTTATGAATTTGGTGGAAAACTGCTAACAGTGGAACCACCCTTCCAGACTTTACCAACGTTTCTCCTACCATTTGGATGGATTCACTCAACTTTTTCCTTCCTCTCTTCTTCCCTCATTTCCCTTGAGGTCCTTGTTCCAGAACTTGGCTTGCTAGGAATCCCAAATGCTCTGGATGGTCAGTAGCCGTCATTCCCTACATGGCTTTGTATTGTTGAAAAGTGTCTTTGTATAGATGCTTTTGATCCTCTCGGATGAATATGTCATCTAAATGCTACCATTCATCCAATAAATTTTCATCACTTGTTCTTTTGTGCTGAAATCCTCGTTCTAGCTATCGATCTCCATGTTGGCTTCGTCCATCATTTGCATGGTGACTTCCTTTTCCTGGGGTTCCTCTTCCACTTTTCTTTTGGTAGTGTTCCCCCCCTTTCGGGGGATCAGGTTTTTTCCAAGCCCATATTTGTATTAAGGATTTCCACACCCTCCTCTTCCTCCTAAAGGATGTCGTAGTGATTATGGTTTCTTAGGCCTTTTCTGCTTCGAATCTGGTTAGATTTTTGCTGGTTCCTATGGTTCCTTTTCTTTCTTTGAACTTCATGGAAACCCTCTGTGTCTTCTTTTACTTTAGTCGGGCCATTTTCATTGTGTGCTTCTTGCAGCTCGAACTAGTTCAAAGGGCATTCACGAAACAGGTGCATGTACTCGTGTCATCTAAAAGGTATGTGCTTGTAGTTCAAGGGTTGTTGCCAAACCTCATCATGGTATTCCATATCTATGAATTTAGATAATGACTCTGTTATATTCATGTAGACACAGATCTAGGCGTAAGAGGTGTACCTTCACTTCTGTGTGGAATCTGCAACCTTGACAAAGTTTCCGATGGAGTTACCAATCCCTTCTAAAATCTCTGGATTCCAAAAGTCAACCGGTAGGGGAAATAATCAGACCCAAACTGAAGCTGATAATAGTTTCTCTTGATCAGTGTTGAGGTCGGTAAATCCCCTCTGCGGACAGAGGCGATCCCACTAGCCCCACAGGGGTCTAGCAACAATCATACACGCTGCACGCAAGTTCCTAATTGCATAATTTAAAGGTTGATCAGAAAGACCTATCTGGAATCCAATGCTATTTGTCATAGAAGGAGTGTCGCTCCTGTCCTTCAGCTTTGGCCGGTCACTATCCTTACGTTCCACGCATGGACACCTGCACAAACAAAGAACAATCCAAAACAAGCGTAAAATCCAATATCATACAATTATATATCAGTCAAGCAGGATATAACTCAAATATCACCAGAAGAATATGTGAGTGGAACCATAATAACAGTCGTTCATTATTCAATAGAAAAAGAGAAGAATTACAACCAATAAAGGCTTGACGCTGCAAATCTCCTGCGACTGGGTCAACAGTTGAACATGCCTTGCAAAGTCACTTCCTCTCTCAACATTCGGGCAGCATAACCTCTTTTTCAGCTCGTACTATCAATCTAGCATAATCTCAGCTTACTCAAAACTTCAACACTCTGACACTATCACTAGCACTAGCCTGTTCAATGTGGGGTGACAGGCATTTATGGATGGAAGAGGTGGAAGTATTCATCGTATCCGGACACCTACTGAAGATTTGGCATTGTCCCAGAATAGCCTTTGGACTAAGTTGTCATGGATGAAAAAGACGACACTCGATCATTTCCATGGGATTTTTCCCAGAGAACTGCATGAGTAATGGAGGAAAAAACACTTCAGTGCGCGTTGGCCAAAAATCATGACTAATTTTGTGTGGCGCGGGCTTTGTTCTATGACAGCGTGTCCATGGGCACGCCCTATTTGGAGGAACTAAGCCATTGGCGTGGGTAAGACACTGTGGACTCGCGCTAATGGAAATAGGGCACTTTTTAGGGCTAATCTTCAAAGGGTGTCTTCAGGGATTTTGAAGTTCATACTTAGGAGACTCTAATGCAAGTGTTTTCAAGTTGTGTCACTGGTCACAGGTCCGTAAATGCATCCTCCAGTGTGTGACAATGGGGGTAACAAGGACGGTGACCAACGGTGACAAATTACTGCGTAACAAATGCCCCCTAAAGCATGAGCCTCGAGAGAGAGAGAGAGGTGAAGTGCTTTACAAGATCACATCCAGCTGCCGCCGAGAATCTGCATGGAGATATACAATATGATAGTTCAAATACATGATATATGTGGCATGGACGCAGCCATCCATTCACAGAGTATATAACAATCAAGATCCGTAGTATGGACGCAGCCATCTAGTTAGGATCGATGAATAGACTCAGGTATGGTCGCAGCCATCTAGTGAAAGAGTCATGTATCAAAATCACACCTGGATTACAACAGACACAATCCAGGGTCTTGCGCTCCACCTCGACCCGAACACAAGTACAAGTCCAAGCATGTGAACATGTAAGCTGAAGTCAAACATGCATGAACATCGTCTGATTACCAGTCAATAATGAAAACTGTTAACAGACGCGAGAGGTACCACCAATAATGACAATGGTCCTCAAGGTACTACAGGTACAGTCTACGGCGTGTGAATGCATGAGCCGACGTCGAACACCCGTAGAGTTATCCGATCGGAGGCCAATGATGAAAAACCTCGCGTCGAATACGAAGAACCTGCCATTGAGGCATGCAGGCTCCAAGGTACCGGAAGGGAGTCTCTAGGCCACTTTCCTGGATAATGAGCTGAAGTCGACAGGAAGTGATCTTTGTCGAAAGCGGGCCATAATGTTTCCCACATCATCGACGCGAGACGGGAAGATACAATGTTGTGAAATGAGACTTATGAACTATCAAGTGGGGGCGGTTTTCTTTCAGAGGTCAACTTCTCTTTGAACATATCGGCGGCACGACAGTGGAGTTGGCAGTATTTGACATCAATAGATCAGAGGTCATGGTGACGAGGCCATGAGCAAAAGAGAGGTCAAATAGGATCACCCAAACCCACGGAGGCAAGTGAAAGGCCAAATCAAATATCCCCACCCTGACGCGAAAGCAGAGGAGTGCCATGTTCAAGAGCGACATATTGCCGACACGACTTATGATTATGGTTCCAAAATTTTCTTTTCCCCCCGCCATTTCTGGCGAGTACGCCGATTATTTTTAACAAGCTTGATGGGGATAGCATATGCTTGCAGTATAAGTTCGACCTTCGGTCGAATCCAACCTAG